>JANHGL010019011.1:0-82788 GCA_024611195.1 Ceyx melanurus | reverse complement strand
TTCTGTTAAAGATACAAAACTATACATATATATACTATAAATAGTATTTAGAAATTATTTGCCATGTAAGTATTATATTTATATTTATATAACATATATTATATTTTATATTTATATAACAAAGCACAAAATTATTTTCATGCCATCTGGACTGAGTAGGGGAAAAAAACCCTCAAGTTATGATGGAAATAGATTTTTAAATCCAGAAATTCAGGTCATGCACTGATTCGGGATTTAGATCAGAAAACCATATTGATGCCAGATATCTTCACATTTTGAGAATGGTTTGAGACTATGTTCTGAATTCGGGAAAACTCTGAATTAGAAGTTTAAATCAATCCATCTCTGTATAGCTGACTATACACTATCAATGTCACTACTGGACTTAAGTGCTTCCTGAAAAAGTATGATTTAATGGGGTTTCCTTAGCAGAGATCCATCCAAATAAAAGGAAAAAGAATCAAGATATAATGATATTCCTGCTGTCTTAAGAACCACAGAATTACAGATTTATTATCTGCCAAATGCTGAATATGTGAGACAACTCAGTTATAGTTTTCCTTCACAGTATGACAGGATCTAATGATCCTTCAGTGCTTTTTCTTTATGCTATTATTTTTCCAATAAATAGCAAGAACTTGTTTCTTCTCACCCCCCCAAGTTATCATTTACAACAATTTATCTGGACTGATGTGTTGGTGTTATTTCTCTAGTTCCTCTAGGAGATGGGCCAGAACATCTTTATCTCACTGACTCATATGGATATAGTCTGTCATGTCCAACCAAGAAAGTACAAAATTGAAGAATCAGGGCAGAAATGCTTTTCAATTGTCTGTAGCTTTTATTCCCTCAGTGAAGTTCTGGAAACTGACACAGCAACTGACACAGCAATGGCAAGATTCAGGGATATTTGTAAATTTTTCACATTGGCTCCTCACTTTCCAACGATGTGTTTCTTGATTCTCACCCAGTATTTCCTCTTTCTGCTGTGTAATTTTCAAGTTCTTCTTAACTAACTAGAGCTATGGTTATACTTGACTGTGTTTCATATCCTGAAAATATATGTCTGTAATTCTAAAACCCCTAGACCATCCTGCCTCATCCACCACTCAGACTTTGTGGATATCAGTTAATTTCATGCAGTTGGCACCCAGGACTGGGTACTACTAGCAAGGGAATGTTTAAAGTTTAGGCATTTGCAGTGAGATGACTTTAACTGAAGTATTGTTAACACTAAGACAATCTCAGTTTAAAGCAAAGGATAACTAGTTCTGACAAAAACATTTTTCAGCCTGCACATCGGTGGTGGGTTGCATTGGCTGCCTGTTAGATGCCCACCCAGTTGCTCTCAGTCTCCCTCATCAACTGGATGGGGAAAGAAAATAAGATGGGAAAGCTCATGGGTTGAGGTAAGGATGGAGAGATCACTTACCAGTTACTGTCATGAGTAAAACAGACTTGGAGAAAACGTTAATGTATTGTCAATTAAACAAATAAACTAGAGAAAAATAACAGAAGACTCCTTTTCCGCACCTTCCCCGTTTTCCTGAGCTCAGTTTCACTCCTTCCTTCCCAACACTGCCTCCTCCTGATGAGCAGGGTTGGGAATGGGTGTTGCAGTCCAAACCAGTCCCCTTCTCCAGGGTGGACCCTCTCTCAGGCTGTGGTCCTTCAGGATAAGCCTGCTCCAGCACAGCTCCTCCACAAGCCAGGACAGCCTGCTGCAGTGTGGCCTCCCCGTGGGCCACCGCTTTCTTCAGGAAACACCTGCTGCAGCAAGGCCACCTCCCCAGGCACAAGGGAGTCCCCCCAGAGACACCTGGAGCACATCCTCCCTTCCATTTCTTCTGACATTGATGTTGCATAGCTGGTTTTCATACTTTTTCCTTCAAAACTCAGTGCCCTTTCTTAGACCAATTTTTTCTGAGGCGCCAGAACCTGTGGCTGAGGGGCCGGGCTGTGCCCTGTGGTGTGGCTGGGAACAGCACAGGGCAGCCCCAGACTCCCCTCACAGAGGCCACCCTGCAGCCCTCGCTGACAAAACCCAATGTGACATATGTACTGTAACTTCCACACTACATACTGGAACTAGGGCCTCAAGCTCCCAAGCTAGAAATAGTTTATAATATAGTCCTTTGTACCCCATAATACATTTCCCCTTGAATGGCCACAGTTCACCATCTTGAATGCAGAAATTATTTGCAATGGGAAACTGACAGGATCTCATGGCCCTGATCCAGAGCAGGCCAATGACAGAACGCTGGTGTTACCTGTCAGAGGAGGTAATCCTGTAGAGGTAGAAGTAGAAATCTGGGCTAAAAGAAGATATTAACCTGTTAGCTACCACTAAAAGCATGAACATATATGTTTCTTTCACCTCTCTCAAAATATTTTAGATTCTTGAAATATGTTGCTAAAAATAAAAACCTGGAGCAAGCTGCTATTGTTCAAAACACAACAACTGGCACAAAGAGTGTCTGCATGGCACTGCAGCAGAGATTACAGTCCACATATCCTCCTACTACCTGTTATAAATTTAATGAAAACATGTTTTTTCCTCATCAGTGGAGAAACAAACAGGAATCAATTAAGCTGAAAAATAGTTAAATTAGGAAAAAAAAATCCTCTTAAAGTTAAAAATTCTTCTGGCCTCCCTCAGTTGGCATTCATTGTTGATGCAATATCTTAATAACAACTTGGGAGACAAGACATAAATAATTATTGTCAGTGTTCAGAACAAATCATACCTGATGCATTATTTAATTATCTACAGATGAGACATCACTACCAACAGCATTTCAGAGACAAGTAGTTGTCTTCTATCTGTTGTGTTTAATTTTTAATTGTGAAACCACATATGGCAATGAGTTAATCTTGAAATAGACAATTACCATTGTGATAAATTGTTCTGTAAATATAGCTTGCTAAAATAACACCTAATGAGCTTCTCTTGTTTTGTGCAGGGTTGTGAACACACAGAAATAAGCCTTGTGGACATTTCCATCTGATTGATATTTCTAGATCATTAATGTTCTTTGCTTTGAAACCACTTCTGTCATCTTCTACACTAAAAAAGGCTTCATTACTTTGTCTTCTTCCATAGGTAAATTTAGAAGGATAGTTAGGCATAAAATGCTTCTCCTGACATTCCTGAATTTCAGTAGATAACTGCCACAGCATTCTACTTCTGTAACTGCTGTGCACAGCTGAATTTGCTAGGACATTTCACTATTGAGATGTTCTGAACAGTTAAAAGATGTTCACCATTATGCCACATGAGAACAGGAAGAATAACCTCTCTTCCTGGTCCTACAGACCAGCCATTGTCTAAATGCTGTTATGTTCAGTAGGCATGGCTTCAATTTTAAAGTTGCTGGGCTGTGCTGACAGAAAACGCACTTATTCCTGCCCTTGATTCTTCACAGGATCACTCACTAAAATCACTGCTGCATAATAAAAATATCTACATACAAATCAACCACAGAGTAATATGAAAATTACTTCTAGTGGCCCTAAGTCTAGCAGCAAAAAAGTGCACCTCAGAGGTTTTGTGCTAAATTCCCACAACCAAATGGGAAGATTGAAACAACATGTAGCTTCTAAGACACTGTAAGACTTGCATATATTCATGCTTTTCAGAGAATATTACCACAAAACAAAAACAACAGTGGAAGACATATCACTTTACTGGAGAAGTCATGTTACTACAGAGAACAGCCCATTTCATTCTGGGCAGAACAAGGGACATGTCAGTTTTCTTTTGTATTAGGTGCATAACCACAACACAGAGACAGCAAATAGACCTCTAAGATATGTGACATAATCTGTTTATACATTACTTGTTTTCCATAAACTATGAAAATGTGGGACAGAATTAAACTAAAGTAACAGTGATTAACTACAGAAGTTGCTGCACTTGCCAAGTTAAACCTGTCAATGATCAGTGGCTGGGCCAAGGTTTGTTACTTGGATTGAGTCATCAGTTCAGCTACATTTGAGAAGTTACATTTCAAACAGCCGTGTTCCTTTTCTGGAATATTGAACTGTAAACCACATTTTACTGAAATTGTACAATGTTCTCAATGAAAAGAAAATGAATTTTTACAGTAACTAACTAGGAAATATTCTTCACTTACCTGAAAAAGACAACATATTTAAGAATCTGGGTTAAACAGAAATCTCTCCCACAAAATTCTACAATAATTTCTTTACTTTGCTTAAAGCAAACCAGATCCTGAGTATATCAAAACAAATAAAGGAGGCAGCAACTACAAGAATACTAGTTTACTAGGTTTTCTCTTGCACAGTGAATGCAAGGTATTAAACTGGTAACAGGCTAAAGCTAAGAATAAAAATTTAGAAAGCTGGGATTAGCAAAACACTGGTATCTTCAGTCTTCTACATTATCAAATACGAGAAGACAAAAGTTATTTTTCTTCTTATAAAATAAAACTTTTGAGATTCTAATATGTATTTAGGAATTGGTCTACCAATTAGAAGAAAATATGTAGAAACCTTTTAAAATTAACATCTAGCAGAACAATCCTTCATTTTTTAATGAAAAAACCCAACATCTTGGAACCATGTTAAAATAATTTTTTCCTGTTAGACAAAATTACTTAATCTTTAGATAAGAGTATATATAGTGGGGGAGGAACAATATTTGCTTTCAGTTTTCTCCTCTTTTCCTCCCATACAAAAGGACAAACAAACAAAAAAGATAATATTATTTTGGCAAGAAATCCTGCTAACTTTTAACTTTTGGATCTGTTTCTAACACAACATATTTTATCTTATCAAGTACTGCACACTCTAAAAACTTAGAACAATTTCATAGTCAACATTCAGAACTTTGAATATAATCCAATACTAACAGATAGTTTTGTGTTGATGTCAGTCCACTGAGACTTTGAAAAATCATTTTAGGAAATATTACATTCCTGCAACATGCTTTCTGAGGATTATTTCACACCCATAGATACATGCTTACATTGAGACAACACAAAGTTGTAATAAGCTTCTCCCTAGGTTTTTCAGGTGGATTTTGGTTTAGTGTGAGAAGTAAGTAGTCAATATAAAAATACTCAGAAAATTCAATACAAATACTTTTAGGTTTAGTACTAACACAGACACAATAGTGAGAAAGATGGCTACTTGGGTAAATAATTCATAACGTAGTGAAGACAAAAATTCTTTACAATTATATATCCAGTAAAATATAAAATATGAGCTGCATTCTAAAATGCTTTTTAATGTGTGGCTGCTAACCCTACGTCTGCCTTTCAGTGAAAGAGAGAGACAGACTTCTACAGAGGTGAACTCCCAAGTGCAGAAATTAGTTTTCTGCCCTTCCTCACTGATTGGTGAAACTACTCACCCAAGCACTTGTAAACCACACAGAACTATTTATTAATATCAGAGTTACCATTATTTTAAAAGATCCAAAATTAGCAGTTTGTGTACCCATATTAGTAAGTATATATACTGAGTGCATAGCAAGTTATGTTAATGTAAGTTCCAAACAAGTTCCTAATGTAAAGAAGGAAAAAAATGTTATTCCACTTTGTCAAACTTCTAGCTGTGGTCTAAAAAACCTCCAAAGGTCTAGTAAAAAAAAACCCAAACATCTGGCTTGAATGACACCCAGACAGCCCTATCTGTACCTCATCTGCCTACACACACACACACTGCTTCCTACAAAGACTTCAGAAGTTTGAGCCCGAAAAGAGAAACCTCAGATCTGTAAGGCAACCTGTAGCTATCCGAGCTAGGTCTGCTACTTTTATTAGGGGATTATTTCTGTTCATCAATTGACTTTGTTCTATCTTGGGGTACATGAGTTCAGAGAAGTTTCTCTCCTTGAAGGCTAAGCCAGAAAATCAATTTCCCTGTGTTCTAAGTAGGACAGTAGAAACAGGAAGAGAAATGGGATTCAGGATAATCTTTCCATCCTGCTGTGACTGCTGCAGCCTGGCTTCTGCAAGATTTGTGGCACAGAGCCTGACTACAAGGATCTTATTCTGTTCAGTCTTGTTGAGTGCTGAAGCTGAGATCCCCTGCAAGAATCTAAAACTACACAGGGCTTGATTTCTGCTCCTCATGATGAGCATTATTCCTGCCAAGGTCTCTAGACACTAGTCTATGTGTTTAACAGGAAGGAAAGGTGAGAATCTGATCCCCTAGTCACAGCAGATTCAGCTTTCTCTACAGTCTGTTCTAAGGGAAATGATCAGCAAAATCCACACTCTGACTGTTGCGAGGTATTTTAAAATCAGAAGGAGGAAAATTTAGCAAGAGGCTATGAAATAGGAAATAAGATCTGAGAATAATAATGAAGCCAAATAAACATACAGAAAAATGCTGAATACTGAAATATTGAAAAGCAGCAGAGTGACAGAGCGAAGTTTTACAGATTGACACTCTCCATCATCTTCACAGATCTTTTATCTAAAAGTAGTCACTGAACTCAAGGGTTCATGGGCAGTAGTAACAGACAACTCCAAAGTACGAAAGTGAGACCTTTCCCTGAAACAGGCAGGAACTCATGACAGATAAGTACATTTATCTCAGTATTATTCCCCCTGACTGACCCAATTTTTCTTTCTCTCCAACAGTAGCAGCTTTTAATAACCAGGGAGTGCTCAAACGCACATACATACAAATGGAGGCAGGCAGCTTTATTTGGAGCCTTTTCAAACCAGTTTGTACGCGTTCTGCCTATTAACTTTGGCCATTCTGATTTTGCTCACACAGCGGGGATGTGGTCATTAATATTAACACCATGGGGCAGCTGGACCACAAGTCCTATTCAGAAGAGAGTGACAAGGGAACAATGTCAGTCACACAAAAGTGGCATTAAGTCTAAATATGTAATGAAAAATATTATGTAAGCAAAAACCACAACACAAATTTGTAACAAAATACAAAAAAAACGTATTCTTTTTCTCACCTCTCCTTCCAAAAAAGCAGCACTCTTCTTGTGCCATAATACAGGATCACTTCTGCTGCTGTCCTTAAAACTGCTTCAACATCAGCTTACACATGTGTTATTTTGAGCTGAAACCCTGAATAACTGGTTTCACATTGCTTGAGGAAGAAGAAAACCCATGTCTTGCAGTTGTACACAACTAACTTTAGAACATCTTTTCACCACACTGCAACTACAGCACCACTGTGAATTGGCTTCTGTTGCAGTGGGATTTACCATTTCATTGTGCAAAGTGCTATATGTAACTAATTTGATTTACTTTGACCACTTCTGAGCACTAGAACAGTGGGAAGTGTTTAAGTGACTGACCAGGCACTTTGTCTGCACTTGGTGAAATAGAAAAGCAGAGATTCCTTCCCACCATCAATTTTCCTGACAGCCCATCTTCTTCCTGTGTTATCTCTTTCAGCCTTTTATGAGGAAGGCTTCAGTAAAAGATGTGTTTCAGTTAAAGGTTTGCTGTCACTGCAAGACTATCTAAAAGAAAAGCATCACCTGGGACCAGTATAGAACCTAGAAATACTACAGCCACTGTGTGGAGGCTTGGGGGTTATTTTGTGTGGGGATATGGAGCAAAAAGTGTATATCCAGTTTGGTTTTTTTTATTTCTTCAATAATTCAGTCTGGTCTGATAAATGTATTTTGATCCTGTATTTGACCAATTATATGAAATGAGCATTCTTCTTTAACTGTAGCAGGAAGGCTTGGCTTACAGAAACAAGACCAGCTTTAATAGACTCCTGAAAGTGTTCCTGTTCTTGTTCTCTTTTTTGTGATAAGACATTTATCTCTGAGTCTCTATTAATCTGGAACTTCATGCTATGTACATGATCCAGCTTATATTGGCATGCTCATGTGTCTAACTGAACTTCTAACAGTGTGCTGTGTAGTCCAGCACAAAGGAGAAATTTGGCCTCTACCATTAAAACTAAAACTGTTGCCTGAAGTTGACATTTTGGCACACAACAGACTACACTAATGTTATCAAGAACAGTCATTTGACCATTAAAATTACTTTCTACATAATTGGAATTTGTGATGAATAACAAAACTTGGGGGATATTGTTTACATACTTGCTAAGAGTATGAAAATGGAAGAAACATTTTTTCTGTCTTGCTCATTATATTTTTCAAAAATATTGACATTTCTGAAAATAGGCATTTGTTCATTCCTTTCACAAAAAAAAATTACCAGACAAAAGCAAATATTAATTATTTGAAATTATTACTAAAAATCTTCTTGACTCAAGTGGATTTCAGTGACAAGGTTTCACTGATAATTTCATCATGTTATGTCTTTTCACACCAAGGCTTCCAAAAAAAAAAAAGTCTAACATTACAGACCATGTATTCTAGACAGCAAAACCTTCAGCTTTTTCAGCCCTTTTTTTTTTTTTTTTTTGTACTCAGAAGGAACAAAACATGCAAGTCAGAAGGAATAAATCTAAAAGAAACAAAAGAGAAAAAGTTATTACTACTTCCCACTGTGGATCATTTTTTAAAGAAGATACAGAGAAACTTTAAAAGAGCTACAGAATTCATCATTGCACCCTAAGTCCTTTAAGATATGTTCCAAAATTCTCCATCTAAAACAATGCTCTGCAATCTCCCTCTCCTTCATTCCCAACAGACAGCTTCAATTATAAAACCTGCTGAGATAAGGTCTCTGCTTGATGAGACTAATGAACATTTGAAATGATGTGCTGAACTAATGGATATTAAACACAGAAAAGCTATTTCGTAGGTGATTTCATCACCTCTTACTCCTTGTAAGAAGTTGTCAAAATGCAGTAGTTTGTAATGGAAATATATTTATATGATAAAAATATTAATACTATAAAACCCACAAGCTAACTTCTAAACAGTATTCACTTAAATTTTTACAGTGGTTTAATGAAAAGGCAATGTTTCCATTAACACATTTACATTTAATGACACCTGGGGTGTTTTTTAATTTTTTGTGTGTCTTTTTTGTTTGCTTGTTTGTTTTTCTTTGGTTGTTTGGTTGGGTTTTTTTGTTATAAGTAGTATATCAGACCTGCCACTATATTGTGCTGATGTCCTGTGTTATTTTGATTATGTCTTGGTCATATACTTGTAGCCTCTCTTTTTCAACTATAATTCAAAATGAAAAATTGAACAGCATTTGTGGATCAATTAGGGGTCGATGTGATTCCTAGTCAGCCATTGTTTTCTGAATATATTATCTCAAGAGCAGTATCTACACACTTTTAAAGAACTAAAGTAAAATTGCCTGGGCAAATAAAATTAATCTGGGTGCTTTTTTGTTACCTTCTACAAGACCTAGTGACATGATGAGAAAATGCACAGAATCAGGAATACACTAGAAAAAGGCTGGTTCTGGAGCAAAAGAAATTTCACCAAGAAAATGTTCTTGAGTCACATCACAACATGACTGATGGTGACTGGATTTTCCATTCATGTCTCCACTATAAGGAAGGAACTTCCCATGCAGGTAAAGCACCCTCATACTGACCTGTCTGCACAGCAGATGAGGTGCAGACTGGCTGAAACCTGTTTATGTGAAACAGTTCAGTGATTATATCAGTCATTAATTGTATCTGATTCCTTCCAGTATAAGAAAGGATCTCTCACAGGATTCTTTGGCTGTTTGTGCCCTTAAAATAGTGTAATGAGTGAAAAATGAAGGCTGAGTAAGTATCTTGAGCAATGGACTCACTGAAACAAAACTCTTTGTGAGGTATTTGTCACTGTAGTTCTGACAGTCTTGTATGACTAAGAAAGGGATTGCTCACACATGCTCATCAAGCCAATTTATTACTACAGTGAATCTCAAATTGTGTCTGGAAGAGACACATACCATATCTTTGTAGTATAAGAACACATTGGTACATAAATTTAATCTGGCAGGACTGCAAAACCTGGAGAAACTTGAATGAATACAGATAATTCCCCAGAACTGCTATGCAATTCTTTATTGATCTTGTAGGGCAGGAAAGAAGATTTATATGTCTATATTAGGAGTGGGCATATTCCCATAGCTCTCAGTCAGAGCCTTTAAATGCACATTTATTTCAATATTTTCTGAATTCTCATGTTAATAGTTAGGATTTCTCAATTGCTATTCTTCCTAGCTGTTTCAAATGTAAGTAAATCTAACAAGCTGAGCAAATACCTGAGGTGCTGACTGCCCTTTCTCTGGAAATAGAATTTTTCATTTTCTATATCATTCATAAATCATTGCAAAGCTAACACAAAGTCAAAACATAGGCTTATTACAGTGAAGGTGAAACAGATTTGGTTTTGATAAGAAGGTAGATATATACACCACCTTCAGTGTGCTGGGTTAATAACAACAAGCACATTCAAAAGTTAGGACGTTATTGAGCACCTTCAACTTTTAGTTGGATCCAAAGTAATTTAAAGGTATAAAGTTGTATTGGATCACAGAAAAAAACAGTAATGAATTTTATAGTATCAGGAAACATTCACTGATTTAACTGATCTAACTTCTGTACAAGATGCTACATGCTCAGAAACATTAATACCTTGGCTATTAAACAAAAGCAGGAAAAAACAAGTAAACACTTCAAAGCAGTCACTGCTATTAATGATTTTGATTGCTGTCAGTGGAAGTTTCTTCACTGTCTACACCTGTGTATGAGTAGTTCTGGTTTGGGTCATCATTTCAGGGCCCAGTTGTAGAAGTACATGGTCTGAAAGATCATTATTACAAGAAAGGAAAAAGTAATTTTTAGAAATAGTTTTATTAAATTTAATCTTCATGATGTTTCAAATGCACCTATAAAACTATTCTGTATTTTCAAAATATTATAAATCATTTTCATAAGCATGCAAGTTTTAACTTTTTTCCCTTTTAATAACATCGGTATATCTAAAAATCTAGTTACTCAGTGTGATTCCACTATGAAAGAGCTTAGAATGACCTGAAATATTTTTCTTTTAAAATATATAATCATTTAATTGGATGACACCATAATTTATAAGCTGAGAAAAGCCAGAAGTGACACAAGTTGAGGATAAGAGTAAACAAACAAACAAATGAAACAAAACAAAACAAAAACACCAAAGAACAAGACACAACAATTATTTAGGAAGAAATTCCATTCATTCCCAAACCAGCAGTTTAGTTCTTCTAGTATATTAAAAAAATAAGTGTCCTGATCTGTGGCAAAGAGATGGAAGATTATGTTCTTATGGTATTCCTCAGCCATAGTGATATTAACAGGTTTACCACCAAAATCAGAGTAATAACACAGTCACTAGACACTGACAAAATAAAAGCAAAAGAAATACAAACTAACAGTTGAGAAACTAGATAAGCAAAAAAATCTTCAAATTGTTCTCAATGGATGTTTACATGGAGAACTGCTCCATCACAATAAATTACTTCTGAGAAATGTAGACGTTACAGCACTGTATCTTAGTTACAGTAGCATGAGAATTTGTAAGCAGGCTGTCTTATACACATAAGGAATGTGGTTTTAACTCACCAATAAAGTCAAAATCCGTAATTGAACTGCATTGCAGCATCCATCTTCTTAAATGGAATCTCTAAAACCTCCATTTTTAAATTGAAAAGATTAAACTGTTGATTATGAAGACTCGTACTCTCACTGTAATGAAGCCATTTTTATTATGAATGTGTTATTTATAATAAATCATAGGGTTATGACAAGTGACATGAAAAAAAGAACAGCCAAACACAAAACAAAGTGTTTCAATTTGCTTATAATCATACCCTATTATGCAGAAAAAGTCTGAATTTAGACAGGAGGTGTTTGTATGAAAATATAAACAAGTAAGTTGGAAGTAATTATTGACCTGCAAAAAAAGACTGTCTTAAAGCAATTAAACAAAAAGTGCACCACTTTAAATAAACAGCCCAGTAGGGCTGAACCACTAATAAGTTGTCCTCTTTTCTGAATTCTACATGGATAGCATTCTTAAAAAAAAAAAAAAAAAAAAAAAAACCACCAAAAAAATTCAGTCAAACACCCCCCCACTATCCAACAGGAAAGATGGAACTTGAGGACAACAATACATTGTCTTCCCAGAATTTTATCTGTATAATCAAGACTACACAATACAAAGATGATTGCAAGAACCACTGTCCCCTTTGTCCAGTTTTTATGCTCCACAGATCTTTTCCCATTCATCCCTTCTTCTGTCACATTAAACATTTAGGTTGCAATTATGAGAAACTGCTCCATGTGACAGAGATGGTAAGAAATAATATATTGTAGCTTGAAGGGATTGATATAAGTGTGATGACAGTGGGCATTCCCTCACAACTACAATATAAAATTTTCATAGGAAAGAAGGATATAACAGTACAAATATCTAGATGTAGATAAATATTAAAGAGAATAAGTGTCAGTTAAAGTGTTTATAGCTATATTGGGGCATTTAAAGGCATCATATATATTTAATGGGTAGTGAGCAGGAGTCAGAGTGTAGAGTCCTTAAAGGCAGGCAGCTTGACTTGGGTGTTAATTTATCATGGGAACTGTGCCATCCTTTGAAACGGTTCAGTGTGCTCCCCCATCTATTTTATGGACATGTTTAATTCTATCAGCATAAGAAGGATGAATGTCACCAAAACCACACTTCCCTTCAAATACGCCTGCAAATGAAAAATTAGGATAATAAATACACTGGCCAAAACATTTTTATCTTCATTACTTAGCATCTACCCAAAAAATATTTGGGTTTACAGAAACTTTAATAGATTTGTACTAATGCAGAGGTTGTACTTCTTGGTTCTAGAAATACTGAAAAAAAATGTCCAATTTTTATTCATTTTATTTATTGCTTTTTTACTCCTTAAAAAACTCAACTGGATTGCATTAAAAATACACAGAGAAAAGTTTTCAAGTACATCTCATTATTTTTTATTCTTTGTTCACTACTTTCTTCTCTTCAGTGTAAAAACTTTCATTCCTTCAAGGTCCAGAAAGATTCTTTACAGGGAGCATTTCATGTAATTAGGCCCTGCTTTCTTACTCCTTAGCCACCAAATGTGATATCTTCTTGAGATGATTCACTCTTTACCATTCATCTTAATTTCCTTTTTCATTCTTCACTCTTATTTTTCACACCTTCTAAACCAAAGAGGGAGTCTAAAAGCAGCAATCTTTCACATTTAATCACTAACATTTCTGAGCCATTAATATGCATAAAAGTTAAGACAGAAAGGAAAGAAAAAGGGAATTTCCCTTAAATACTCAGTTTGTCTTCCTAATAAATAATCTGTTGGAAAGTAACACTTCTGCTTCATTAATGATTCTAATCTAGTATTTATTTCAAAATTACTTTTCCATTTATGACTTGTCCTAATATCTTTCCTATTGTTATTTTTCCTACTAGAAGCAAAAGAAAATCTCTGGACTATGGTAAAGTAATAGACACACAGAGGTACCTGATTTGAAGAGCAGAGATATTTTTGTGGAGGGGAGATTGAGGGCTTCTAGCAGATATGAGTCCCAAGAGAGCTTCAATAATTTTGCCCACTCTGAAAATAGTACAATATGTATGGCCTCCACAGAAGTGGCTAAGAGGCTAACAAGAAGCCGCTTAGATTGGTTCTTTGTGAATAAAGAAATCGGTACACAGAGGACATTGTCAGCAGGACAGATCTGCTTTGGACCACCAAGAGAGCTCAAAACATATTTACATGGTATCATTGTCTGTCATTACTTTCACTAAGGCAGAAATTAAGAAGGCTTCCAAAAACCATTTTTATTCTCTGGAACATGCTTAAGGCTCTAGTGACAGTAGGATTGAGAACTGAAATCAGGAATCATTAGCACTGTCTAAAAAATCTGAGTGAAAACACAAGTTCAGAATGATAAGAGGCTTAATCATTAATTTCATGAACTACAAATAATATTCATCCTTAAAATTATTCCTTGCAGAGCTCCTAAGAGATGAAATTAGAGTAGATTACTTTTTAACAAATTGCTGGTGGAAAACGCCTTTCAAACCATTTATATACATAAGACTTCTCGAGTGAATAATCAAATTTACAAATATGCAAGCATATTTCCATAAATATGCAAGAACAAGCCCTTGTACAAAATCAAAGTCCTGCTTTGACAGTTATTAAATCATCACCCCAAACCAAAGCTAGAAATATGTTGAAGTGGCAAATGCCAATCACGTAAAAGCTAGAAAGCCCCAGCATAAAACCTGTTTGTGTTTGTGTACTGCAGCATTGTTATGATCACATTTTCCTGCTGAATCATTGGCTAATGGATTGTTCTGATTAAGCAAGAAGCCATTAAGTATTTTCGTTATTTTTGACTACTAAGCAGCTCCATAATCTACTTACTAAACACTATTCAAGCTTCAATGATAAAATTATTCATTTCCTCACGGGAGTTTATAAGATACTGTTTCACAGTTCCTAGGAGGTAAGGGCATAGCAAAGCCAAATGGGGAGCTGACACCTGCAGAAGTTATGATCAAAAGTGCCTTTTAATTTGTGCATCTAATTTAAATGCCTCCCATTGGATTTTTCAGACTAACTCTCATTATATAAAACACTATATCGAGCGTTCAATGCACAGTTTCCATTACTTCTGTTACTACTAGGAATGCTTAGCATTGCAAATCAGATCTCTAAACCTCAAAGAACAAACTTAGGAAGTTCTAATAGCAGAAAGTTGTAATTTTTTTGTTACCTTAACTTTGAAGCTTTGACAAGCATCTATTTCAAACTTGAAACCGCCAAACTTGATGTTCCCAAGTCATTTGCTTCAAGTTAGACAGCATCATGGCACCCCTGTGATGCTAAGGCACCAGTAGCATAATGTGGACAGCAGACAAGTCCTCATCCTCAGTTCCCACCATCTGAGACCAAGTGAAGGAAACTCTTGCCAAGGCTCTGTGACTCTGGCCTCAAACACGTCCAGTACAGATGAAAAGACTTAAAAAGATTTAAGCTGCCAAACTAACACACCTTTACGACACATGTGCAAACTATGATATTTTGAAGCCTTATAAGTTGGTTAAATTCAGGTCATTTTCAGCAAATGTCACATTCCTGATTCCCTGCCAAATTTCATTCCCTGTTCCAAATTATGAATGTACAAAATTTCTCCACAACTTGTTACAAATCACATGTTTAAATATCTACAAAAAGTGGGTTTTCCCAGTCTAATTCTCAAGCAATGTGAGTATTTTTACCTAGAAATGTCTATGCTATTTTTAAGGAAACATGTTGGGAAAGGAGAAAAAATACCTGCCCAAAAACAGTTTGACAAGGTTATGAGGATAATGGGTACCCTGACCACAAGCATCACCAACAGTTCCATCTCTAAGAGGAATGATCAATGGGGGGAAAGATTTAAACAGGTTCCTGAACACAATCCCCATGAACCAAGACAGAGTGGTAAGGATTGCAGCATTGCTATTATAGAGTTACTGGGGGCAGCTCATCTGTTTCCAATTTGTTTTGATGAAGCTAATTTTATAGGTTTTTTGGTCCAATTTCCTCTTTTGCAGGTCATCTAATTAAGTACAAAAGAATTCCAGTTTTATGACATGGCTTCAAGTGGCTCATTAGTTTTTATACGTTGATAGTAAATCTGCTAACGTCACAATTCTGAAGGTGATCAGAAACACTGAGGCTGGCTCTAAATTCACTCCCCTTTACATCACAGGAAGCTTCAAATAATGTTACCAACCAAATAAAATAATACATATGCATTGCAACAAAATATTAGTTGATCTGCAAATATCAACATTAAATAATTGATTAATTAAATCGCAGATACATGCCAGTCTAATGGGGTGCAAAGGTACTTAAATCACTCATTATCACTTCTAATTTTGCATTTTAATGGGAAAAGTAATAAAAGTCAATACTACCACAACCCAGTGATGCTCAGGTCAGCAGTGCTTACGTGATTTAAGTAAATGAACTCTAGGACAGTAATAAATGACCTCAACCTCATTTCTCTCCTGTTACGAAACACACATTTGGAACTGCACATGTAGTGCCGAATAATTCTTCCTTATAAGGAAGAATTTTTTTACAATAAGGGCGGTGAAACACCAGAACAGATTGCCTAGAGAGATGGTAAGTGCCCCATCCCTGGAAACATTCTAAGTCAGGTTGAACAGGGCTCTGAGCAACCCACCACCCACTGTCTGCTCCACAGTAGACTGGGGCCCCCGTTTATAGTCTAGCAGGCAGTGACATCACAGGGCAGGTGGAATCCCGCTTTGGGACATCATGGGGTTGGTAGAGCCCTGCTTTTTGACACCCAGTATGGCACAGAAGGCTGGTACTCGCCTCTCTGCTGCCACATCAGAGAGAATAGGTGGGCAGGGAGCTGGAGGTGTCCTCCTTGGTATCCCCCCAGGCAAAGCCCTGTCTTCCACCTGCCCTTTGGATGCATGTTAGTGATCCAGAGCCCAGGTCCTGGGGCCAATGTCAATGCCCTGCTGTGGTCCCAGGGCCAAGGATAGGGGAAGGCAGCTGGGCTCTGAGAGTCTCACTGCACCTTGGAAATCACCGCTTCCACCAGAATGAGAAGGAGCCTCTCACTCCTCTTGTGACCCCTATGTCAGCTGCACATCTGAGATCCTCCATCCAGAGCAGAGCCGGGAGTGAGAAAGGCAACTCGCAGGAGAAAGGACCCTGGCAGGGGAACTGTGGGCCCTGAGGAAGTGCGGTGGGTGAACCAGAAAAGACAGGGTGGGACTGCAAACATGAGGATATCTGCCTGAAAAAGAGGCTCTGGGCACTGAAAAATGGGCTGGATGTCACAGGTTACATTTCATCAGAAAGTTGTGGATCATGCAGACACTTGCCTGCTCAGCCACATGTCATACTTATGGCTCACCATGTGTTAGTGGCCACCACTTCTTGCAAGTAATATAATCAGAAGAAGAATACATCATCTGGAAGTGATTGAGAAACTGTTCTTCCCTTGCTGATACTGCCAGAATTACATGATACAAGTAAAAGTGTTCCTGTTCTAAGGAATAGTGTCTTGCATAGAACAAGTAACCAATACTCCTGTCTAACCTCAAAACTAATGACAATACTGCACTTGCAAGCTTTGTTCTCCTACAAAACATATCTCTCATTGAATTATTAGTGCTCTTTCTATAAAGATTTTACTTCAGAACCTTTGACTTGCTTGTGCATCAGACAAGGACTTTTTTAAGGCATGAAGTTAATGACTGGCTCAAATAGAATGAAAGTTTGCTTACCTAGTGACAGGAGAATTACTGGACTACACAGTCACCAGTGAGACAAAGTTAACAAAGTTCCATATGCTACAATAGAATTCCAGATAGAGGACAGGCTCACGCACCTTTATTGAGATGTTTTTTAAAAGCAAATCAGACTTCTTGTCATAATCCACTTCTCAAACAGCATCAGTGAAGACAAGGTGTTACTAGAGTTAAAAATCTTAAAAGCAAGTGGCATTGTTTAACCCCCACCAGCAACTAAGCAGTCATCTTATCACCAAATTCACAACGTATTTTAGAAGCAAACAGTACAAATTTATTTTTCCATACATCACAAAGAAAGTCAATAGGCATTTTTATATTGAAAATTAAACTAAATAGTTAAATACAGATCGACAAAAAAGTAAACTTAGTAGGCAATTCTGAAACAGAATTCTACTTAAAACATTATTTTCTAATTGAGACTCACTTATATTTCTACCTTCCCATCACTTGAAAAATTAGAAACTAGGGTTATTTTAGGAAACTGTAATACATGACTGCTAGGTCTGCTTGCAGCACCAGCACTCCTGCAAATCCATATAAATAAAGGGCACAGCACCCTACATAGCAAATAATCCAAAAAGCATATTTTCAGGCTTCAGAAATATTAACTTTGAAATTTATCTTTAAGTTACCTAACAATAACAGGTCTGAATTGGTTTATACTGCTATAAAATAGCACTTTCTGAAGCCTTTCATTTCCCCCACATTGCTTCTGATGATTGTAATGTCATTTATGGTTCACCACCTGTCACTGTCATATGGTGATGTGATGCTAATAATAAACATTATGCCTTCTGTACTGTTTGTTGAACTTCATTGTGTCATATGACTTCCCGTTCTGGAACATTAACTGTAACGTTTAAAAAAAAAAAAAAAGTTATTCA
The DNA here is from genome assembly GCA_024611195.1 of Ceyx melanurus. Lineage (NCBI taxonomy): Eukaryota > Metazoa > Chordata > Aves > Coraciiformes > Alcedinidae > Ceyx > Ceyx melanurus. The sequence continues at coordinate 64,659 of JANHGL010019011.1, read as the reverse complement.
AGTTTCAGATGGAAGATTGCTATTATTTTAATTGCAATCTGTGTTCCTTCTCTTCAGTAGAGATGTTTAATTCTCCTTAGGAGAAATGTAGATTCTTCACAGAAGAAAAAGGTCATGCAACAAAGATGGAGAACCACTTTATCTTGATAAGTGAGGCTGGAAGCAGAAGAAATAAAAAACTGTTTGCTCATGCATGTTTTTTGATTCTAGTTTGACGTTTCTAAGTAGAAATGTCTCTGTTTCTACTAAGTAGATTCATAAAATAGATTTGGGCACACAATCATAAGTAAACCACAAAGAAATATATTCACCTCATTCATAGCTAATAATTTGCCAGTTATACAACTGGAAGCCCGGAACCATTACATTACACACCAAGATCCTTTGGGAATTGCAAGACATCACCAGCACTATAAGCACTTTCTTTTCAAATAATAATCTACATTGTTAATTTATGCAGACATTTCTATATCCATAGAAATCTTCAAATTGCTTTATATAGAAAATTTTAACTTTATTTTGCTTTATATATCCAATTTTAACTAATACCTCAATAGTGCTTTAGCTGTGCTTATCACAAACCTGAGTTAGACATGTTCTTGGCAATGCAGAGAAAACAGGCAGCACCTTATCCATGTACGGATGCTTATCTGAACAGCATATTTCATATTTATATTCTTCCCAAAAGTTGTCAAATGTATTCTGTTTTACCCAATAAGTGCTTTATAAACATCCCAACAAAAGTAATCTTTTCCTGTGTTTCTGCATAACGTAATATATCTCAGCAAATAAAACTTTTGATTGAAAGATTATTTCCTTATCTGTTTTGTTTTCCTTACAATATCACTTCTTGAAATATTGAATTTCTTACTTCGTGTATCTACAGTACTTCAACCCTCCTGACAGTATGAGTAAATTCTATGCAAACATTTTACTGCTATCTTGAAATTAACTTTCTCTAGGCAATTTCACTCATTTTAATTTAAATACATCCAGGCAATTTTACTCTTCATCTGGATAAGATGAAAAGAGGATTTTTGTATCATTGCTGAGTTGAAGCTTATAACACGATTTATCATCAATTCATTTCATAAGGACAGTATAAGTGTGATTTCTATTTCGATTCATCAGTCAAAACATTTCTCTCCAACTTTGATTTATACAGGTAGCTTTAAAACACAGCATGGTTTCCCCAAATTGAGATTTACAGCATTTAATTTCCACTAGAATAGCTCCACACACATTGGTCAGTGTAAATTCACTTTAACATTGAACTACATTTGGAACATGCCTTGCAAATTTTTAGATATTTTAAAGGAGCTTGGATTGAGCTCTGGGCTAAAAAAGACTTTTAAAATTGTCACTTTTATTATGTCAACAAATAATTTCACCGGTGTTCCAAAACATGTCAGCTTTTTATTTTTTACATGGAAATGAGTGAATAGTTCTTGCTATTTATTTCATAAGACTCAAGGACAAGCAATTAAATTTAATACAGGACATTACTGCAGGAGCAGTTATGTTACCAGTACCTGGAATAAAGTTGGCAAACATACTGATCCTCGAGGTTAAATTCCATTATGTAGCTTTGCAAGTAAGATTTGAGGTGTACTTTGAATCCTCCTTCAGTAAGAGGACTTCTTAAAAGAAATTCCTAAAGTGCCCAATTTTCTACACAGACTGGAAAAATGAAATCACAAATTTTATTCAGTATCTTCAGAGAATGAATATTGCATTTAAATTAACTATAATGCAATGAATCAATTTCTCTTGCAAAGAAAAATCTGGGTTCAGATAAATTTAAAGGCTGAGGAAAAAAAGGTAAGAAAGACATAATAAAAAATTTCACAATTAAATTTGTTAAACACACATATGAAGTCTTAATTTCTGATTTAAAATAGGCTATTGATGTAAGCACCCCATCTGTAGTACATAGCTAATTAGAACCTTGCATTCCAATTAATCAGGAGCTACTTGAAATAAGGACAGTTTTTGATTGAACAGAAAAAAATTCTAGCTATTTTGGCATATGTGTTTCTATTTAAAATATTTACTGGCTTTTTATTTCTTTAAAATTCTTTGGTGAAGACAAGATAATTTGATATCAGTTATCAAAAATTCTTTCATTTCAATTCTTTTTCAAGTAGTATGATTGCTACTGGACCAAAATAAACCACTACACAATTCTTTATGCTAATTTAATGCCAAAAGACATTGTTATAATTGATTCATACTATGACAACAGTTCCAAAAATCACAACTCAGACTGGAAAGAGAAATGCTACTCTGAGACCTAATTGCAAGGATATACCTGTGGATAGCAGGTACAAAACTGACTCTCATATCAGGCAACTTTTCTGATGTCAGATATCATGATAATATATATTTGTTCTTTGTTTTGCAAAAAGGTATCTGACTAGTGCAAATATATATTTTAAAAAAGCAACCACTGAGATTTAATTTTGTCTTGTCCCCTTTTTTTTGGCCATATGTTAATTCAAAATTTTGAAAACCAGTTTCAGGGTGACAAGTTTCAGTTGCCTGAAAATTGCATTTCTCATGGACAAATAGTATCTTGGAATATTTATATTTTGTTGTCAAACTTTGTTATCATGGTGATTCCATGCTGCTAAAAAACTAGTTTGCATCATGACAGAATACCTGTATCAAACAGCTGTCTTACCATTAACGGATAATTAGACTAAATTCACAGGGCAAGAGAAATGTTTTACATGGATTCCTGGGGAGGGGAAAAAGAAAAAAAAAAAAAAAAAAAGTGAAGGGAAAATGATAGAATGAATTTGTGTTTGTACAGATGTTTCTGAAAGACAACATGACTGACCTTGTGGTGCACCTATGCTCTAGAGAAGCACTAATATACCACACACTCATTCCTTGGTGTTTTAAAGCTATCAACTGGTTTGACTCATTTATGCACAAAAAAAATGCCAGTAGAAAGTTAAGGGAAAAAAATAAACCCATACACATTCAAATACTGGAAATACCAGTACCAGACACTGCTGGGCACACTGTCTTACTAACAGACTGCACACATATGGAAATCAGTGGGGGATGGACATGTTTCTACAGCGATATTATTGAAGGGGGTCAGAAAGGGATTAGGTAAATTTATGGAAGAGAGATCTCATCCCTTAGTGGCTGTTAAGAATGATGATTCAGATGAGCTCAGTAAACTGATAATTAGGTGGTAATTATTCAAAACAGCATTTAACACTTCCTTGCTTTCTTACACTTTTCTTTATCTCCCTCCTTTAGCAAGGGTTTAACACAGGACACCAAGTGTCCCTTGACATTGATCTTCATCAGATTTAGTCTTGCTACAAAGGATGCGTTTCATCTACAACTGTCAGTTTTAAAGATTATAATAATAATGTAATACATTGCACTGTGCTTTATCATAATTTTCTATATCAGCTCCATAAATAAACAATAGCCATCATCATGAATACCACTTAAAAGTATTTAAGAGCATATCTAGATGGATGGATAGGTAGATATTTTAATTTTCAAGTAGTCCATTCATCAAAATGTGGAATATTTGTTGATTTGTAGTTCAACTCTGGCACAAATTTTTTACTTAAATGCTTGAATAGGATCATATTAAATGTCAGTTCAGTTGTTAACATACTTAAGTAACTCTAAATCTGGTCCACATCCTCAGCCAGCATAAACTCACAGAGAGTGGCCATACATGCAGTCTCTGCATTCATGTATTTAGAAAGCCATTAATTGATTCAAAGTACTTCGGGCATACATCATAGAAAAAAAACTATTTTCAAAGCTGAATACACAAATCAGTATAGCACATCCCATATATACTTATTGTTAAATTCTCCATTCAAAACATACTCAGCCTCCAATAGCAACAGTACAAACTATGCACTACACAATAATAATTATTTAACACAGATTTAGTGCTACAATACTGTATTTGTCATTCCCAAACACCTCTACAGAAAGGAAGAAAAAAAATACAGAATATTCTTCTCTCTGCTACTACTATGGTTGAATTCAGTGAATAAGCCAAATCCTGCAGCAGTGTGCTGATTTCTGTACAGATAATATTTTGGAGGACTGTTTAGAAATTGTGATGTGATGCAGATCTTTATTGTGCAATCTGATTCATACTGGAGATTAAGAAACCTTTGTTTATCCATGAGATTTCTTAACTCTTGATACTATGTGCAAATTAACGTTCATTTTACAACCTTGCTGCTAATTGTTATTTGCAAAAAGATTAGCACTCTATGACAGCAGTTGCTTTAGTTACTGTATGAATATTCATTAGGACTTCATACACAGCCCCGTTGGTATTTACAGCTTCATTTCCTTCTTTTGTGGCTTTGTTTTCCTGCTGTACCTATCCGTACAAGTAACTGCCATAATCACAATCATGTCATTACGTTGTAATCAGATCTATTTTGTTGCTACTCCTACACAATCTTCTGCAGGTGTCAATACAAATTACAGTCTTCACAGCTTCTCAAACCTTCTATCCAAAAACATAAAAGTACTCCTGGTGATCTCGATAATGCATGAATAACTTCACAACAATTGAAAAAAAAAAAAAAAAAGTGCTTACATGTAGATTTGATGTGACTATCAGCAGTACTCCCAACACTAAATGGATGGGACTGTTTAAAACATGGGTATCAAAACTGCTAACACCTGGATGCACAAGGCAGGCATCACAGCCTGGATGTGAACAGTATTTTTTCCAGGTGTGATCTGGTTCTCAAATCCTATGACAATGACGTTAAACACAAAAACAGGTATAACGAAGGAATATTTCCAGCCTTGCTTGATAATAGAAATAAATTGGCTTACATGTATGTTGTATTGTCATCAGAAAGTACCCAAGAGCAACAGAACCCAAATCTAGAGTATTTCACAATATTGGGATCCTTAATTTGGCACATGGATTATTAATAGAAACATCAAATAATAGTAATTTCAAAACATCTTCATTCACTATTTTCAAATGTTGCTTCATGGAACTATTTTTCATTCATAAACTGTCTATTCTCCAAGGTTGGGGGTTTTTTTGCATGTTTTCCTTAGCCTTTCCATTTTCCCCCCCTATTAATAAACTCTGCTATTCACAATAACATTTCTTCTAGCAGCTTTATGAGTTTACTGTTTCTTAGTCTTCTGTGGTTTTCCACAGAATTTTCTTGTAATTTTTATTATTGATTTGCCCTCCTTCCACTGTTTCAAAAATCTCTCAGAAAGCCTGATTTATTGATACAAATACCAGTAATAACTATTTCATACTGTTATCATGAACAACAAACAATGCAATTGGGAAAAGCAGAAAATAGAGAAGATATTGACATAGAAGAAATGTTTCCTATAGAAATCAACAGATATGTAGTATATGTTATTGTACGTAGATGGAGAAGTCAACTATTGAAGAATAAATTTACCCAAACCTATCTAGGTATTTGCTACTGCAATTTGTAGCTGCACAATATATTAATTCTACTCAGTCACCAAATATTACCCAAAGCCACAGTAAGTAACATTTTTAGCCATATCTTTACCAGAAAAGAGCTATGTTTTTATGTAATAAAATCCTGCAATATAGTTTCTGTGGGACTTTATCTAGCAAAAAGAAATCCTAGCTGATAGTGCATATGGATGATTTTGACAGGTTACCATGTCTATCTTGATGCATTCAGATTTTTACATGATGAGAACTAATCTAAGATAATGAAGTACCATAAAGACATTTTGATGTCAAAATCTCTCAGTGGGTTTCACTTCTATCCAGTCAGTAACCAGTAACATCTGTGTTTGGAGATCAGGTACCTGCTCTCTGCCTGCTCAACATCATGAGCTCACATTCTTTTCATGTTGAAGCTGCAGCTGTCGAGTGGTTTTGAGCAGCTAGGATCGATTGTAAGGTGAACAAAACTAATTTCTGTGGTCCCTGCTACAGTTTACAGGTGTTATAATGAATCTTCTCAAAACTTCTGAAGTTACTTTCAAAGCTATATAAGCAATATTGTTGACAACTCAATTCATATGCCACTCCTTAAAATAGTTTTGGATGTGTGGTTTCCAGTGTCTAAAGAGCTCATGACTCTAACAACCTGTTATTTTTCCTGTCACTAGTTGACAGCACCATAGTTTGCTTCAGGAGTGAAAGGTGACAGACCTAAGAATAGATTATGCTTCTGGATATTTGGTGATTTGTTAATTGTAGCCTTCAAGAATTACCTCCACAATGCCATATTGTCCTTTAAAAATGCTTGCTGCAAAAGACTGTAATACATAGGAACATTTACAGCAATTTGTGTTAAGGACATTTCTCTAGAAATACAACACAGGTTTATCCCAATACAACATATGTCTTCTAATTCACACTGCATACAAATACAAGTTACAGTTTGTGTGCAAAGTACACAACAGATTGTAGAGGGAATATGTACACTATAGGAACACTACATGCTATAATCCAGGCCTTCATTTTATGACATGGGCAAAACATTTTATTTCAGTTTACCATTCAGAATAAACCACCTTGTAAAAAGAGAGTGCATATTCAAATTAAAAGATGAAAAGACTTACTGTTCAGGCCTACACAATTGTTTTGCTATGTATTTAACCTCAGTAGCAGAGAAAATGTCATGGCAGGAGAGGATTCATCCCAGAGGTAAGGTGGAGGAAAGGAACTGAGTCAACAAATGAAAATACATGAGACCCTTTCACAGGACAGGGTGGATGGAGCAGATCAGCTACAGGATACACTGAGTCACAAACCTTCCTAAAACATTGCTAGCATTGCTATTGTGGTGACCATTTTACATGCTGCTTACCTCTGACTTAAGCAGCAGCATGTTGAGCATTAACATTTTGGGAAGATAAGATGGAGTTTGAGGAGTTTTGAGTAAGGACTGGGAATGAAACCTGGCAAATAAATATTTGGGACTGAAAAATCAAAGTGACTGGAAACTGCTAGGGACAAAATGGTGCCTCCTGTTTGTTTATTTTCACTTCCTATATAAGAAGTTGGCTTGGTTTTTTTTGTTTGGTTGGTTTTTTTTGTAAATAAAGAGGATCACAACATAAAAGCTCTGTAGCCAACTATTTCTAAGCCAAGCTAGAAGAGGATCTCAGACTCGTGTTGTTGTAAACTCAGATGGAAAAAGTAATATGAAACTTGCTTAAAAATCGGTAAATTAAGAGGGGGGGAAAGGCTTCAGTTTCTCTTATCTGCATTTTTGTTTCTGCTTTTGGAAACTCCTGAGTCATATTTTCATGTTTCTTCTGCAATCAATTAAGCCTGAAAGGGCAATTCTTTTAAAAATGAAAGCTGAAATTCTTACATTATCAAATGCCTCCAGCAAGTTGAGAAATATTGCAAGACTCATTAAAAAAAAAAATTCTAAAGAGTCATTTTATATGAAACAAGAAGGGATACAAGACCTCTATAAATTCTATTCACAGACTTAATTGTATTCCTATTCTTCTAAAAGTCACAGTTTTCTGGGAGGCAATTATCTGGAATGATAAGAAAGTAGTAGCCCCACTAATATTGTTAAGACCATTTTCATTACCGTGTTGTATTCTTTTTATCTATCTAGTGACACATCACAATGAGAAGACTGTGTTTCTTACTGTCTCAACTGATGTGAGAATCCTAGATAATATTTAGCAGTACTGAAGGACAAAGTGACAAATGTTAATTTATTCATCTGTGTTACAGCAAGACGTCAGAAAATTTGAAAAGGACAATTCAACAAACATTTGTTCATTTAATTATATGTGTTTCATCATCATCATCATCATCATATCCAGAACTGGAATAGGAAAGAAAGATTTGGAAAACAGTAAGCCAGTAAGGAGAGAGAGAGAGAGAGAGAGAGAGAGAAGAAAAAAAAAAAAAAAAAAAAGAGGGAAAAAACCCTAAACCACAGCCAAAGAAAACCAACAAAACAGACAACTTAGAAGAAAACTGTATCTGCATTTCAACTTAAACGACAATGTAGCAGTACAGCAAAAATAAAGCTGGTGCCCCTATGGACAGCTTCATGAGCTGTGAGAGAGCAGCAGTCTGTAAGGTTCTCTAAGGTTTCTGCACTCCAGCTGATGTTGTTGCTGAGTAGCTGTCAAAAATGTGCTATTCACAAATGAGGGTCTGGGGAAGAAAGAGGGAGGAGATAAAAAAAGATTGAAAAACAAAAAGAAAAATGTGAAAAAAACATCAACCATAGAAAGCCTAAGGGGACTGAGCATAAATCTATACAGAAATGTTAAGATTAGATACTAACCAAGCAACAACTGAATGAAGTGTGAATGTAGTTGTCCAGAAATATTTGACAAGTTAACCACTTAGGAAGAGGGGGAATTGTTTAGTGCGATACCTGGGGCTATAACAGCAAACAATAGGATGAAATTAGGAGAGAAGATTTAGGCTAGATATCAGCAAAACATCTCCGCAGACTTATTGTACTGTGAAATAATCTCCCAAGGGATGTAGCTGAAACCCCATTGTACGGGAAATTGAAAACTAGCTCCAATTAGAGCTAAAAACTTCAATGCAGAAAATAAATACTGCCTCTGTGGAACGATGGCCTGGATTGACTCGATAGCTTTTCTTCCAATTTCTGTTCTATTCCACTGTAGAACGCACAATGTAAGACAGTTTTAGAGGAAGAATGTTTTTCTTAACAGAAGATATTGTTTTAGCTAAGTATGCTTAACAATTTACACGTCTATCACTCCACCAGTCATTCCCATCATATCTGAATGCACCATATGGACAAGGATATTTTTTTAAAAGTGATCCTGGCCTTCAAAATTCTGTTTCATCTTCTATTTTAATAGCTGAAGCAGATAAGTTGAACTCCACATGAAGAGATGATTAGGAACATTCATAATACATAGCAGCATATCAAGCACAGAACAATATTATGGCCAATTTAAAGAATGGATGCAATATTTATCACACAAAAGCTAAGAATCCTTTAGAAAGATGGCTGACTAGTCAGTTGTACTAGTCCTACAGGGAATACACTTTTCAAACCTATATGCACACAAATCAGCTCGTATTTTGTGTTTCCTTTCCCATTGTGTAGGAAACTCTCCAAGGGACATGATCCTTCTGCACAAGCACAAGTCACTGGGATGGTTGCTGGACGGAGTTATTCCTCAACAAGCTATAACATTTCACTAAGCACAAAATGAGAAACTGCAATGAGACTTCATAGGCATAGAATTTTTCCTACATATATATGTGTGTCTCTGATAATATATCATTTTCTACTACTGTTTACATTTGTCTTCTCTTCATTCAATATTGTCTGGTCAAACTCCAATGTTGCTGCAATCCAATAAAATATAGGCAAATTTCAGAATTGACTAATTTTACACTATGCAGGAGCAACAGGAAGAAAAAAAACCCAACAAAGTCATTTCATCAAAATTCTATGAACTACTTAATTTCCTTTTGCTTATGGATAAAAGGACCTTTCGTTTGAGCTACTGATTGATTCCAAGTCCTGATAATAGCTGCAATATTATGGAACTCACACACAAACCTCACACCTTGACAGCTGGTCAGATTCAGTAACTGGTAGAGTTATAAGCAGTATCACAGAAAGGAATAGGCACTTGAATTAATCTAGAGAAACATCCCCTCATTTGAAAGCATGTAAGGCAGTACTTAGTGTGCATATTTCCAAACAAAATTCAGTGTAAAAAAAAAATCCTATATTTTCCTTCAGTTTGAATTTATTTTCACCTGCTTATGCCACATATATATTATGCAACACTAAATGATAACCAAAGACCAATCCACCTGATATTCTGAATATACATCATTCCTATTCTAGCAACAGCTACAACAGCTGTTGTACGTGCACAAGAATAAATCGCTCTACCACAGCAATACAGGGTTTACCTCTTTCTGAACAGATTCAAAAGGCTCCAGGCTAAATTAACAACTTGCCACACACTGTCCAGATTTCAAGTCTTTCAAAAGATCTACTAAATTGCAAACTTTACAGTTAAGGAATTATTTAATTGCCCCACTATGATCTACAGGGTATGATATAGGCAGAAGCTGTTACAGTGCCAGGGATGAAACTCCAAGCACAATTTCCATGTGTGGCAGCCATTCAGTCTGGAACAGCATTAGAAGCCACAGAATGTTGTAACAATATCAAGACCTCAGCTCCCATTAGCTATTTGTTGAAAGGTACAAAAGCTGTGTGGACTTGCATCTCCAGTTTCCTAGGAAACTTTTCTCTGTCACCCTGGCTGTTCCAAGGTGTCTTGGAAATATGTGGTTGCAGAAAGTGTTTTTGAACTGCTGAGCTGTGACTGGTGCTGCCAGTTTCCCCAGAATCTTCCCCATGTCTGCAAACATTAGAGATTTCATGGGGCATGTTCATGACATTCATCCCAAGCAGTTACTGCAGTCCACCAAATGCATGCAAACGATCTGTAGTAAATATGTGGCATAAGGGCTGCTACAAGGCTAATACCTATTTCTTGAAATAAATCATTCAGGAATATACTGCAGCTCTATTCTGCTAAAGGTCAGTTTTCACTGTCTCCAGTAGCTATAGGCTGAGGATCCACAGAGACTTGGTGGCCTTGTAATATAGAAAGATGAATCCATTCTCTTCGGCTTCTAGAAATTGAATCCAGTTACCTTCCCAGGAAGAGAGAAAAGCTAAATGCATGGAAACTGCTGACACTTGCAAGAATTTGCAGAAGAGTTGTTTTCTATTTTAAATAGAAAAACACACAGGGAGTCTGAATCCAGCAGGTAAACATCCAGCTTTCAAAGCAATTATGCTTTTGCATATATATATATATATATGCAGCAGCTCAAATTAACAACTTGGTTGCACAGATTTATCAAAGCTACAGGTTCAGGTGTTTTTAACTAGGAATCTAGGATTAGACTTCTAGTTGCCTGAGAAAATGGATTAAAAAAAAATTTAAATGGACACAAGCAGGATGAATTGTGGATTCATCAAACATCCAAAATGCAGGAATTGCTGCGTTAGAGTACTCTACCACCATGTTCAAAAGGGAGAGTCCTGCTCACAGATCAAGGATTCTTGTAGTGGAGAGTTCTCAACTATTATTTTCAGGCAATTATTATTCTGCTCTATCCCTCTCCTTAACAGGATTTGTGAGAAAAAAAAAAGAAATATTTATTTTAATTTTAAATTATCTAATTTAGTAGGATTTGAGGTAGTAGTAACACAAACCAGTTTTGATATTCATACATATATTAAAATGTGCAGCTTTGTGTTGCTAATACTGTATATTTGTCACATTTATTCCCAGTAAAACCTCTGGGTTCCTATAGTAACAACAGGATACTTACTACCTTAGCACTCCTAAAGATAATGAGCTGCCTCACTAGAAGAAATCTTCACAGTACTTTTTCTGCCATTAAAATGTGCGACACCTTCAGCACGAGGGTCTATGTACCTTTATTCACAGAATCACAGGATGGTTGGGGTCAGAAGGGAACTTTGCAGGTCACCTCATCCAACCCCCCTGCTCAAGAAAGCCAGATAGAGCCAGTTCCTGAGGACCATGGCCAGAGAGCTTTTGAATATCTTCAAGAGAAAGACTCCACACCCTCTCTAGGCAATCTATGCTAGTGTCTGACCACCCTCACAAGAAAAAAAAAAAAAGTGGGGTTTTTTCTTGTGTGTTTAAACAGAATTCCCTGTATTTCTGTTTGTACCCAATGTCTGTCTTTCCATCAGTAGGCACTGCTGAGAAAAATCTGTGTCAGTAATTGATTTTCATTGTTTAGTTCCTTATATGTTCTTGGGTCTTGTGTGAGGTTAAGCTAAGACAACACACTGGCACAGGGCAAAACAGCTAATGAATTAAAACTTGATTTGTATCAAATGAAATATTTGATCTAAACCAAGTATTTGTGCTTCACTTGGAGGATTTTACCTTTTTAAAAAATAAAAGCTAAAAGGGAATTCAGAAAACAAGAAGCTACATTCCCAAAGGACTCTGGTGCTAATTATTAAAATTGTATTTATGAAACCTTCCTTCTCCTACAAGTCAGTGGTTAATGCCATTCCCACTGCTCTGTATCTGCTTGTCCCAGCTACAGGTGTGAAAGCTCAGACCTACCTCTTCCCTTCAGTTCCCCTCTCCAGGTCAGACACAGCAAGTCAAAGAGAAGCTATGGAAGTGCAAAGTCAATAGACAGCATGAAGAAGGAGATCAGTTTTCCCACTCAGAGTAAACTATGTCTACTGCTAGTTTCATTAGTCTTAAACTCAAGGATTTTGACAAGTGTGTTATGAAAACGAATGATGTGCTCAAAACTTTATTTAATAAAGATCAGATAATAACCTCAGAAAAACAATGTGGTTTGGACTAATTTATCCAAACTAAACATTCAGTCTTGTTGAATTATTTTCACTGCTTCCTTAGCAAAGCATCTCAAAATATGTCAGAAGTAATAATGGATTGTAATTATTTAAATATACCTCTATACATAGGAATCTGCATTCTAATCCCCTAGTCTGCTATGTACACCACCATACCCGCTCATACCTTTGAGGCACTTCACTAGCACGGTTTCATCTGGTATCAAGAGATATTTGATATTAGAAAAAAGAAACGTGTCACATGATACTGTCACCAAGTGATAGAGGGAAAGCATTACCCCAATGTTTGCTGTATCTATATTTCCATCCCAATTAAACTTCCCTAAATACGCAAGGGAATTTCAAAGCAGTTTGCAGTGATTTAAGTGTTCAGCTCACACTGACATTTCTGGGAGTCAGGATGATAAATCCCTTCACATTGCTCTGAAAGTTCCTCAGCATGTTGGAGGCATGTGTCAAAGTCAGGAGAGTTCTCCTAATGAGCCCTGCTCCCTTTGATGTTTCCACTGGATAGCGTTTCTGGCACTGAATTAATATTTTAGATGTCTTATGCAAAAAAGTCAAACAGTTTTCACCTTTGATAACCATACATCTTACTTTAAAGGCCTTAACTTCTAAATACCAGGGATGAAAGGTGATTCTTTTATGTCCTTTTTGCCATTGAGAAATAATGCTTTTGTTATTAAAAATGAATAATGTTTCACATATTGTAGCCTTAGTACATATTAGTCAACCAATGGCATTGAAGTTAGAAGTCAATACATAAAATTAAGCAGCATTAATGTCGTGGATAGCTCATTGCTCAATTAATTATTTTTATCTATATAAAAATTAATGTCTTATCTGAAAAAGCCTATGGAGAAGTTTTTGGAACTTTAAGGAGATTCACCTGAGATTTTTCTGAGCCATACTTCTGTATTCAGAGTTCAATTGACATGTCTGATTTTAGCATCCTTAAGCATAGTATTTGTAGTTCTCAGTAAACAGTAAATTAAAGAGAGGACTTCAGGATTATTGAAAAACAGAGCCTAATCGACTTCATCAGAATGCACTTGCAAAGATTATTAGAGCAGAAAATATTCTGCCCCTTTTATGCAATAAGGGAGACAACAGAAATTCACAGCAAGGGACAAAGGTTGAACCTACATAAATTTAAAAGCTCTAACGAGCAGGAAAAAATATTTCTATTATTGCTTATGCCCCATATTTGCAAAATTTCCCTTAATTTTAGGGGAATGACTAGCAGCAGACCTCCCTTTACTTTTAGGAAAGAATGACAGCCCTTGAATCTCTTTGCTGGCCTAAAAGATTCTATCCATTGCTTATTGAAGAAAGTTCAGAACCTGAAAAACTCATCAGATCAGAGTCAGCTTCAGAAAAATCCTAAAAGATTATGTGTATGTTACAATTGGAAAGTAAAATCTAAGAAATCAGAAAGTAGATAATAGAACATGTCTAAGGAAGATTTTCAGATAGGTTTTTAAAATAGACAAGTCTGATTAGGCATTCTGATCTTCTAGCTCTGTGGGCAAATCTCCTTGCCTGGGCATAACCATATGAAGACCAAACAACAACATAAGAGCAATAGTAGCTTCTGACTGCTGCCCAGGTACCTACGTCAGTAAATCACATACTAATTTTGAGTCCTATTCAAGAAACTCAACCACCAATCTAAGAAATATTTGATCAAATAATATATGGAGGATTTGACCTGGTGCTTTATAGTGAGATCCTCTGGAGACTACACCAAAATCCCTGTAGCTATGACAGAGGCTGCCCAAGGAAATGGAAACCATTTATTATGATTTCTTCACACTTTTTGTTCTGCTCCTGCATAGAGCAGGGGCTCCTTCGTTCTTGCTGATGTTCCATTCAGAGACACACCAAACACAGGAGCTCACCGAGACTCTCCATTAAGTTTGGAAAGTGCAGTAAAGTGTTAGAAGATTATGATTTTGATTTTCAATTGAGGTGATTTTTTTGAACGTCAGACTATCCACCAGTGACATTATGAAAGCTGGGTTTCAACATGTGGTGAGTATGTGGTGCATTCTCTCATACATGAGACAAAGGAAAAAATTGTTCTCCATCACTCTGACAGATATTGCTAGGTATACCTTTCAATGTTTTAGCTATCATCTGAGCTAAGTGTTGTTACCTGTATAAGCAATGTTGTGCCTTCCATTCCACATCTCTAAGCTCATGTTTCAGTGTCCCACTGCATCTGCCTCTCTAAAGAGGAAGAGCAAATGATCCAGAACACATGTAATGTCTTCCTGTCATGCAGAATCAAAATTGCTTACAAACACCAACTGGAAACTGCCTTTACATTTGACAGCTTCCCAGCAATACACAGCACAGCCAACAAACAAACAAGCAAAAAAAAAAACCCCAAACCCTTCACAACCAAAAACAACATAAACACACATACACAAAACAAAAAAAAACACAAACAAACACACACACCAAAAAAAAAACCAAAATAAAAACACACAAAAAAATGGTTGGACTCAGTAGAAACTATAAGGAAAGAGTATGAATTTGCTTTTTACATTAACATTATCGAGCCTAGAGTTTGACAAAAACTCAGGAGTCACAAATCACACAGGATTTCCAAAAGTGTTTCTATCATCTGACCTCTGAAACAAAATCTCATGCACTGCAGCACCAGTGCAGTGCTATCACAAGACTATGGCACTGAGTAAGAATCAATTACGGTATTTCTGCTGTAACAAACCCTTGAAGAGCAGTAAATAAACGTTAAGAGTGGAAGACATTCCCTGCAAAGTATCGTAACTATTGCCTTGGATTTTAACATATTTCAAGATGTTAGAAATCCAAATGAAATTTAAATAACCATCTTCCACACTTCCCCATATAGAACCAAATGTACACACATTTGGGCACAATCCCTTGACACATTTATAAGAAATTAGTTTTGAATGAGAGTACTTGGGAATTCTTTGCCTGAAAGTATCTAGTGTCTATAGCGTCTGTAGTCCCCTTACTCTGGATGACCCTTAAGTAATGTACCAAGAGCCCTGGCTTTCCTCAGTATGCTTTATACATAATGCACACAAAGCTGGAAGAACATATAGCTGGCACAGCCAAACTCAAGAGCAACACAATGAAAACATGGTCATTTTCAGCATACTTGAAATGAAAAAAAAGCTGTGATTGTCAGTATATGTTTTACTTGCCACTCATTCCCTCCTTTTGGCCAACCATTGTGGTGCAGCCTATAAATATATGAGCTCCTATTGCTATTTTCCCTGCAACATTTTGATTCATTCAATACACAAACACTTGCTGAAGAAAAAAATCAGCCTTAGTAATTGACATTTGGCAACATTTTGCACAACTGACAATGGGGTTAAGCTCAAAATAGAGCAGCAGTTCAACCTGAAATCCATTAGAGTTATTGTATTGTAATTAGCATCAAGAAGACAGTCAGCTTTTAAAAAGTCTGACACAAAGCTGCATACACAACAGATAATAAATGTGAAGCTGAACTGCTTATCAGGATGAAGACTTTTTCTACTAAAACAAACAACGTTCTTTAAATTGATTATCATTTTTAAAAGTGCAATGTTGGAAAGATCAAGAGAATACAGTATTGTAACAGAAGTTAAATTATTCTTATCTGCACCCTCCAATTATGTCAGCCCATGAGCACGCAATTGAGTGAAGCATGCTCACGAACTTGAAATACCTCTGTAAGTTCTGATAGTTTCTTTTTTCAGCCTTTCCCTTGTTTGGCTGATAGAATCTAAATGATTTTACGCATCCCTCTCCACTGCACACCAGTAAACAATGCACAGAAACAATCCATAAAAGCAACCCCAGCTAGTGTACCATGCTAAGAGGCTGCTCCTGGGTCCTGAGCCTGTAATTTATTGAGTGCTAATTTCCTTCCCTGCTTTTGCTACTTCTGAGCAAAAAGAAGTCCAGTGAAGCAAATGTCTAACAAGCTCTTGGATCCCCCTTTTTAGAAAAAAAGTTTAAAACATTCAACATACCTAAATTTTCAGTTCTAGCAGTCACATTCTACTGTAAATCAGCTCCAAAACAATGGTTTTAGTTTGTCTTTAAAAGGTACAGCTAGATTGAAATTCCTAGTAAATGCACTTGCCTCGGGATAGATCACATTTAAACTAAATTAAGATATTTTCCACTGGTTTAACTAAGCTAATTTTAAATTGTACTGTTCATGAAACTGGAACAATTCTGAATGTCTGTGACAATCTGGGTGCCTAAATATCAGTGAATTCTAAGGGAAGGCAACCCCTAAATGACTTTGCACCTTGGGCAGTTTTTATCTCAGACATCAGCTATGCTTCCAGTACGTGCTCTCTGGACTAAGACTGAGCAAATGGACAAGACACTGCTTGCACGGACACAGCTTTGTAGGCTGTAGAAACCCATTAAGCCTCCTAAACACAGGATTTAATCAGAGTTGCACCTTGGACAGTCTTCGCCTGCAGGTAAGAATAGCTTTTAGAAAAATGCTAGAAGAGTATTTATTAAATCCCTTGCTAAAAGAAGCTTTTCTCTTACTACAGATAAGGACAAGGTCACATGCTTTAGTCCTCAAATGTTTGGGGGTTTTTTTCCAGCCTGTTTATTTTGACACAGCAGTTGTCAGGTTGGTTTTGGATCACAGCCTAGTTAATCTCTGCTGCACTAGAACATTGGATTCTTCCTCCTCTCTCCATTCTCCCAAATCCTTACAGCAAGCCCCTATCCTATCAGACAGTTGAAGTGCCTGTCATAACACATAGTGTTGGTCATCTTTAGAAAACATAAAATAATTCATCTAATAACCCAAACAAAATAATTTTTTTCTCTATAATATCTTTCTCCACTGCTACCTGCTCTCAGTATTTGCATGAAAGGCCACATTCCACTTTAGAGAGAATGTATTTTGGTGTATGAGTGAGTGTGATTGATCTGAAGGGGAGATTTTGGTACAAGGCATGACTGTGTCAAGGCATCAGACAGTTCTCCTCAGTTTCTTACAGTTATTTTAGTTATGGTTAGAGCTCCTTTGAAAGCTATCAAGGACCATGTAATTATCTACTTTTACTGAGTCCCATATCTCCTGTATCTTCCAACCCAGCATTGCCTATTTTGGAATAATGCACACCAAGAGAAGGAAGATGAAGACACATTCCAAGGGGGACTCACTATTGCTACTGCGTGCTAACGACATTAGCCTAAATATTCCACCCTGGTATTGCAGCTGATCATCACCTGCACCTACTTTAATCAAACACAAAGACCTTTACAGCACCCATTAGAGCTAATGATGTAGGATAAATATGGAAGAGCATAGTCTCATTGCTCCTAAGACAGATGTCAGACACGTGTTACAATTACCCCAAGGTAATACAAAAGAGGCTATTAGTTGTTATTTCAATAGCAAGACTGCTTTCTTAACTGTGAAAAGCATGAGTTTGCACAGAAAGCAACAATTTTCTATTCTAAATCTGATTTTTAGAAGTACTTTACAGCTCCTGCAGAGATAGATCATTAAGCTACAATGCTTTTAACAGATTGTGTAATGATTAAAGCTCTTTAAAAAAAAAAACAAAAAACTTCTTTGCCAGTTCAAGAAACTTCTTGAAAACTCAGAAACTTTCTTATTAACACTCAGATGAAACTGAGACCTAAAATTTTCATGCACAAAAATACTAACCCAAAAGCAGAAACAAAACCAACCCAAAACACGAAATACATATTATTCCTTTACAAGCCAAAGCACATTTGCATGTGACTGTGAGTGACCTGGTTCATGTTCTCACTGTGCTATTTTCCTACATCACAACTAAACCATCTTCAGTATCAGATTGTGTGTTACTTTAGGAAGGGTCTTTTTCTTTCCTTCTGCCTGTTTGTTTGGGTTTTGGGTTTTTTTTAACCACAAAATCTGGTCCAGAGATATATTTTTGGTTTGTTTTTTTCCAATTTCCACACTTCACCCCAACTCCCCATAACTGGAACATTCCCGAGAGAAGGTCTGGTTTCAATAAATCAAGCATTTCTGACAAAGTATGTTTCATACAAAATAATAATTCCTGAACAGTTCTAGTAATGTGTGATGTAAAAAGAAATATATCAACAGACTGAAAACTTAATTTCTCCCTAGGAGATTCTTTATTTCCTTCTCACAATGGGCAATGGCCATGACTGTAAAAGCACAGGGGGCTGCAAGGAGCCCTGCCATAATGGATGGGCCTTTACAGGCACTGAGAATAGCTACAAAGATATTTTTAAAACAGAACAAAATTGTGCAATAAGAAAAAAAAATAAAGTTTATGCTTAAAAAAGGTTTTATTTGAAGTTGTTTCTAAGACTGGACAAAACCATGCAGGAAAAATAAGGTTTTCTTAGATCATTATATAGTTAAAGAACTTGATTCAGATTAGCCTGTGGTCTACAGAGTGCATCAACCCAGTTCATAAGTTGAAAATCAGGAAAAGTAATTACTGAAACAAGTAAAACATCATCTTTCATCAACTTAGTTTTTAACATTTCCTTGGGACCTTTTTGGATTCTAGTATTTTCTCCAGGACTATGTTCTGTGTGGATTACCTGACTAGCACTGGTCAAAGGACGATGCTTCCTCCAGAAAAAAAACCCTGACAATGTCAGGTCCCCACAATAGCCCCAGTTTTCTTCAGCTACATCTGTACTGATAAATTAAAAATACTCTGAGCTGTTCTCTATCAGAGAGGTCAAATTCTCTGCAATGGTCCACACACAAACAGTAAATCTCCAGCACTGAGCTGGCCTCATCAAATATGCCCATTGAGGATGGTCACTTAACTCTCAAAATGCACCCAGTAGTTATCCAGGAGGGGGTAGCCAAAGCTGTGCCACAGACCAAGAGAAGTACCTTTAAACAACTGCATTCCTGTCCATATACCTGCAACCAGCCACTGTTTAATTTAATAATTTACATACTATAGGGGTGGCTTTTGCCTATTCTTGATTTGAAGTGCCATGTGAATGAGTCAGTGTCACAGTTTAATGGGTCACACATATATAGGAATGGAATCTTTTATAGTTCAGCAGACTTCTATGATTCAGTCTCATTTCTAGGTAAAATTTAAATATTATTTTTTTTTAAATACAGATTTATGAAAATAGGACAAAGCTGCAATAAAACCATAATATTAAAATTACTTTTTACATTTTAGAGATTGAGTCAGCTTCTCAAATGGTTCCTAAGGTAGAACAAATATCTTCTACAACATAGCCCTGACTCTTCTGGGAGTTGGATACTGCCTGATCCTGTTGTGAAAACCCCTGTATTTTAAACTTCAACATCCTTATGAATAATATAGCACAATTAGTCTACAGTTCTTAAGTATTCTCCAAATTCCCCCTGTCCCAAGCTCCTCTCTCATAAAGACAACACAAACAAGAGATAAAGGGAAGAAGCTGTACACTTTCTTTTACAACCAATATACTTCACCATGCTACCTATACAAATTTAGAAAACTTTCAACTTCTGCTGCTGCTGATATACCAGTTACATTAGGGGGACTGGGGTTGCTCTGATACAACTTCTTGACTTGAAACTTGTTCCTGTACTTCTCCAGTCCTTGCCTTGATTTTTCTTTTTCCTTTTATACATGCTCCAAGCTATGGGAAACCTAAATTCCTTTCCCCAGGAGCACCACAAGAGCTTGCAGAGCTGCACTTACTTCACTGAATTTCTTAATTGCTTAGTCTGGGGAGAAGAAGATTTTTATAACACATTGGTTTAAAAAAAAGGGTTCCAGAAGCATGATTCCTTATTATGACAGTGGCTATGTCACAGCTTATTGTATTTCTCATCACCTCCTTTGGTAAAAGAAAATAGCTTATTTTAGAATAAACTTTCTCTGCAATAAATAGAATGTATAATCCCTGCTTCAGGGTTTGCAGAGGCTCTAGAGATCAGCAGGAATATTATTCATTGTCACAAACTGATATTAATGCAAAATTTTACCTGAAAATTTCAAGACAAAAGACGTTCCTCAGTTCCCTGGGGAGGTTAAATACTGGTGTCTGTTCTACATTTAGCACTTCACAGTTAACATGGCTCCATCAGGCTTGTTCAGAACAGGAGCAACCAAAACGTACATCAAAACCTATGATTGAAGTTGTACTTGGTGGTACAAGAGGAATAAGTTTTGCTGCAATATCAGATTCATACCAGTTCAAAATATTAGTTCAGATTTTGCCCTGTCCAGATGTTCCCTTACAGATCCATTTTGAACCATGGAAGAGGCTAGTTGCTGTCTTCCAGTCAATGGAGATTTGTTCTTAAAGGAAGGTTTACTGAGTCCACATACAAAATGAAACCCCAGTGGCAGGACAAAAAGAAGAAAAAGGTACTCTGCAAGGGAGCCATTCAACATCTGTGAGGATCCCTGTGCTCCTGCTGCTTTAATAACCACAGAGCTGACTCCACTGCTCTGCCCAGCCTATAAAAGGAAAATCCTCATTACCTGTTAGGGAGTCATTGTCTTATAAACAGATTACTCAGGATGTATTTTTATAGTTCTATTTGTCCCCAGTGGAGAAGACAGTATGTTTAAATGTCCAGAAAATATATTCTACCCACTTGCCTTCTTGCAATGGTTAACAAAATGGAAATACGAATAATTATCAGTGCCACTCCAATGCTACTTACCAACAGGTTTTTCAGGCCTGAGGAAATGTTTTATAACCTGTAAGGCAAGAGATGGCTGAATTCCATTAGTGGCTAATTTAAAAGGATAATCACTTCCAAAATCCTCACCAAAAAAAAAAAAAAAGAATTCCTATTTCTTTTTTTGTTTTTTATTTTTACTACATTTATTCATATAATGCACCAGAAACACTGCTTCCCTGATCAGACACTCCAATGCACAGGAAGCATTAGTGCGCCATAAACACTGCAAACATAAGCCAATGTTATTCTAAAAGAAAACATGGGATTGGGCTTTTCTAAAAGTTATAAAATAACTTTATTTTTTATTTTTAAATCATACCAGAAACACATTAACTTTGGAAACAAAAAGACTTTGTTTGCATGAGGAAAAAAATTGTTTAAGGGTGGCTGTTTTTCCTCAGAAGAAAATGGAAACAAAGAGTATTTGTTTCAGACCAATTTACAGTTAATGGGAATATTGGAATTCCTTGCATCCCCTTCCTTGAGTTACATGGACTTCCAGTAAATTACTTAGTGCTCAATTGGGAATTACAAACAATACACCAAAAGCCTTCAACTATCAGATTTATAACAGTAAATGTAATTTGTGGTAGATGAGATTTTTCTAAAATTACATTATTTATAGCTAAAGAATGATGTGTGAAAATATTTTTTTCATGTTATAGATTATAACAAAGGTCAAATAAATGCTGCACTGAGCAAATGAAGGATATACTAAATGGTGACAAGTAATTATCTGCAACAGTGTCTTAGAGAAATAACACATTTGCTGTTTTTGGCATTTCCTGATGTATACAAAATGTCTCAATATTTAACTGTGATACGTCAGCCACATTCACTGACCACATGTTTTCTAGACAGTTCCCTGAAAGGATAATTGTTCTTTTTCTTTTCTATGGACTACCAGGAAGTAATAATATTTACAGGTTTTGACAGACACCTTACAAAATAAAATTAACATTTGCAGAAAGTAGATGGATCACAACTTGCAAGCAACTGAGAAAACTTGTTCTACATCTGATCTTCAACCAGACACATATGGAAAGTGACTGCATTTACACAACCGTTTAAGCGTTAAAGATTGCAAACTGAACAACACATTTATTTCCATGATTAGGAATATTGTTTTGTTTTAAAGGATATTTTTGCAAGTAAAGCATGTGAGACTGATAGCATTTCTAAAATCCAGAGTAAGTTACCTTTTTCAGAAACCAAATATTTCCCATCAGGTTCAGTGCATCTATTATTAGTAAGGAGGACCAAGAAAAGAATGCAGGGATTGCAGTCCAGAACTAGAGCTCTGGCTGTGTCTGTTATGCTATTGCAAACGGGCAGGAAACCTCTTCGACATCCTTTTTTAGATATAATTGACAAGTTTAATTTATTTGATGTACTTCTTAGTTATAGGAATAGCAATAATGCCACAGAAGGATGCTGCATGGCAGAGTTGCCATGGCAACAAGGCAGTCAAAGTTAAGGCACCAAACATGAATAGACTGGATACAGAGAGTGAATTGTCTCTTGGCATAAAGAATGAGAAGTTTTATGGCAAAATGCAAATTGTAGCAATATAAAAAAACGCTTGCCATACTAGTAATATCTACAATATATGACTTTAAACATCCAACTTTACAATCCTGAGCCTGTGAACCACTGATAGGCAGCCTGCAGATCATGGCATTCATTTAGGAAAACACAAAAGAGAAGAGCCTAAATCAACGTAATAAACCAGGACATCAGCACCCACTCTGGTGTCTTATGGCTGCAGAAAATGAAACCTAGAGGAAGACATTTCACCTCTTTCATGTTCTGCCTCTTGCCCCATACTACATGTTCTGCCACAGCATCAAATAACCCACTTGCTGCCAAACTGCTCTACAGACTTCCTAAGGTTATAATAGACAAAGACAACTCTCAATGCTCTCATTTCAAAGCAAGCAATATTTTTGACAGATGGATGTAACATCTTCCATTTTCATTAGCTTCATAATCACTGGAAAGTGCCAGAAAAACATGCTACATTTGAGCAAGTAAATTTCAATGGCAATATTTTTAGGCCTACACTGAAAATATTTTCCTGTATCAGGCACTTCCTTTTCTTCCTTTGTTAGAAATCACGTGTTAACCAGAAATACCACAGTTTGCATATTAATGACTGAAAAATCATTGAAATACAGTACAGTTACAACACTATAAACTCTAAAGGACTCAATCACCGGTACATTTTCAAATCCCCTATGATTCATTAGCTTAATTCCGTGGTGTTATGGGGCTGCACACAGAGAGTCAAACCCCTGAGGTGTGCCCATCCCAGCTGGGCTTCCCAAGGCACAATCTCAACCCAGGTACAGTGAAGGGAACAAAGGGACTGACCTCTTCGAGTCACCAATGCTGCTCCACAGTGAGGTCAGATGTTGGCAGAGGATGAGAAGAAATGTCAGGTGGAAGCCAGCTGCTGTGAACCTTTGTAGGCCTGATGGAAAGGAAAAAGATCTTCATTCAATACTTCTTTTGAAGCTTCATTATTTCTCATTGTATCTGAAATTTGCAACAGAACAACAGTTTGTTTTTACTGTTTATGTTGTCTTTGGAAGTTTGAAAACACTTACACCCAGTATAAAAGAAACAATCAAAACTGTGACTTACAAAGTACTTATTTGTGCTGTAGAATTTGCTTTAATTATAAAACATCTGCCCTGCTTTTTAAGCATAAACATACCTTTGTTTTTGGAACACTTTATATAGTTTATGCAACACTAAAGCTTAAGAGGCCGTCTGTTCACTTTGTGTTATTACTGCTCATTGTAAAGCTATGTGCAATTAATATTTCCTCCATACACCTTTTTACCAGAGCTGAAACTGGATCAATACTGTAAACTTCAGCCTGTTGCATCTCTCGATGTAATGAGTACAAGCAGCTGCATTGATCACTGCATGGCCAAACTGAGCACCCGGCATCCCTGGAACGTCTCTTGCTGTTTAGCAGCTCCCATCTTGGAGGGCTGTGGAGTTCATTCTACAGAGACCATGACATGTCCCTTGAGCACAGTAACCCACTAAAATCCAATAACTCTATAGGTTATAATCTCCTCACATTTTATAAGTATTTTTGCCTAATGCAATATGTATTAGCAAAACAATTTAGACTCTTCTTTCTTCAAAATTTGTGAAACACACGGAGAATTTACCTGTAAAAATAGCTTTATAGAGACATTTTGTTGTCTCTATAAACTATGTAAATACAATGTAGAAAGCATCTTTGTCTTATTGCAATGTGCAAATCTGGGAGAATAATATTTTATTCTCTTCTATTTTATTATGACTGAAATGTTTTTAGGAGCCCATGATGCTCCTGGCTCTGCTGTATTTTTTCATTGTTACAATGCTTTGGCCATAGTACACAGACATAAGATTATTACTTTGAAAATATATGGTATTTTTCTGAAAATAAAATTTAAAAAAAAAAGAAAAGGGAGGAAGCAGAGGGAAGGCACCATCATGTGAGGCTTCAGAAAACCCTGCTTTATAGAAAGCTTAAATTTTACCAAACTGGGACTGGAAACATTGATTTACCATTCCCACTCTTGGGAAAGTACTACAGCTCGCAGAAACGTGAGCTGAAGCACAAAGATAAATGAACTCCCTCCTGCCAAGAGAAACCTGCAGCATTGTGTCCCTGTCTGCTGGGGCCAGCCCTGCCTTTGCAGCTCTTCCAGCTGCCAAAATGGGAGAGGAGCACAGAGTCCAGCTGCTGGATAACTGAGGGATCTGCTCACAATTGCCCCAGCTCGGCTCCCCGCTGCCCCGGAGAGGCGTAACTGGCACCCGAGTTGAAGTGTACGCAAGGTCCTTTCATATCTGCCACTTGCTTAGCTTGAAAATTAAAAGAAGCTCTTGATAGCAATTTATATGCACCAGGATGTCTGAAAGGGGAACTTGAGCATGCTAAATTGCAAGTAATAATTCACCCTTCTGTGACAGCTTAACAGAATGTAATCACAAAATTTCAAAAATAAGATTGGGAAAGAGGACGAGAGGACATCAAGTCCTTCTGTCTGCTCTTCTCACAGAGTTTCTATTTATCAGCTTTCCAATAAAAGCTCTGGAGATGGGAATTTAAAAGTGCCTAAGACATTACGGTTACTTGCGGTTTCTGCATGCAGACATATACATTAAAAGCAAATCTCTCTGCTTGTGGCAGTTTCATCCAAAATCTGTACATAAACCTAACAAGCTTCTCATTTCCATACTAGAGAGAATGCTACTTTGATAGAAATTACATGCAGTCTGATGAAAACCAAAATTTTTTTAGACTGGACTTTGCTTTTCTTATCTTTATGTTAAAAGACTTCTTCGTGTCAGTAAAAAAAAAAAAACAAAACCAAAAAACCAACAAAAACAAAACCAAACCAAACCAAACAAACAAAAAAAACCAAACCAACTCTTTTCATACATGTCCTTTCTACAGAATGCCCATAAGACCTAAATAGACATTTCCCATTTGCTAATGTTCAAAAAGATCCATTAACTTAGTAAGGGGTTTTCCCTTATCTTCAATTGCAATTTGAAAATATTTCTCTCATCTTTTCAGTTTTAAATCAATTTCAGTGGCTTAAGAGAAATGTGGATACCCAGTGCAAAGATGAAGGTGTTGGCAAAAGACTGAAAAAACATATTGGAGAGAGCCAAGTGCCTGAAGAGAAGGAGGAAAAGAGAGACGACCAAAAGCAGAAAGGAACAGGGAGAGATGTGCACGTAACACTGCACACACAGTTCAGGTAAAAACCATACCATGTAAAATAAGCGCAGTAGTAACTTGTGCTAAACAGAAATATGACAAGCCTTGTTCAATGGAACAAAGCTTCTTCCAGGAACAATGCTAAGCCCTAAAACCTCAGACATCTGAAAGACTCCACACATCCCTGTTAAGCTACAACAGCAGAACAAACCAAGTATTTTTAATTTTGTATGTCTCACTCAGTATTAAACTCATTTAAAGTGCTGATTCTCTCACACAACAACACACATTTGTGCACATCATTTAATGTCCTTAAATCATACCATTCTCAGATGGCAAATTAAGATTGAAAAGATTTTTCACATCTGACTTCAATTCATCTCACTCCTGCTCGGTTCATAAAAGCAAGAGGGAAAGACACATTCCACCTACCACCTCTTGCTGATTCCTTTTAAAATGACAAATGAAAGGGACCTAGATACGTTGCAGATTAGCATGCAGAAGAGAGTGTTTTTGCCACCAGTGCCTGAATAAAACAGAAAGTATCAACAGCAAATATATTCTTTTATGAGTTTTGGTATTACCCAGATGGTACCACTAGTCAGTAATTAATGTGAATGAAATAAAGTGTATTTTTCCACAATCTTGAAATGGAAAAAGTATCAGAGTGTAAAAATCATATCTATGGGGATTCTTTATACTCTTACAATGAGCAGTCACTATGTATTTTATTTAATATAAAAGACATTTTTCCCACCTGCTCTCCTCTGCCTTTAATTCCAACTTTCCCCACATAATTGTTCCCTCACCTACCGTGATTAAAACTGGTGCCATTAAACAGTATAACAAAGAACTTATACAAGGAAATTTATTGCCAAGGGCAACAACAACAGATACTAACCAATACTACAAGTGAAACTAACCACATTAACCCTTATAATTGGTACTAACACTGAGTACAGCTGTGAGCCAAATTGATCACACAGGGGTGCCTGCAATGGCATTGTCACAGCTGGCACCTTACAGAACTCAGAAGGCGGGGGGGTGAGTGGGAAGTCACTTTGCATCCAAGTTTGCATGACGAGGATAAAATACTGTCTCCTGAATTATGTTTGTATAAATTGAAGGAAAAGAAAATCCTCAACAAAAACCCCGAGATCTCCAGATCCAGTCAGTAAAGGAAGAATCTGCCCAGCCTGGGTGCATAGGGTCAGTAAACAGCACTAAGCTGTCACTGGTGAGAAACATCCAAAAATGTTGTCTCTGCCAGAAGCCTTCATTTCATCACTTTCAAAAGAAGTTGAAAGATACCCTGTCTGGAGATGCACTACCTTCAGCCTGGACACAAATGAATAAAACACATTTCTGCAGCAGTTATTCTTTTCTGCAATCGAGATATTGATTTGTGAAACATCTTCATGTCTTGCAGAACTGATTTTCCATGGGCTAGAGCATTTCAGAAAGATAAGCATGGCACAAAGTGGAATTAGAGGGTGGATCTGCATTAGCATTTAATTTGGTTGAGGAGCAAACACTTGAAAAAAATCTCCTGATGACCTCCATTCACAGCACTCCAGCTTATTTCAGCCAAAAAAACACCCCACCGACAGCCCACAATGTGGATGCTGAATCCTTAGTACAATTTTACTCCATATCTGGGAGCACACGATTACCCACATGCCCGACTGCCAGCACCAGACTCGGTTCCGAGCCAGGGGGTTCAGGCTTCCTCAGTAACTAAACATCCCCAGGATGTTCACAAGTTAACAGTCTTAGTCTGCAACAGGCAGAGCCCATGACAATTAACCAGAGAGATGATCCCTGAAGGTCAAAGAGTTCTTTGCTAAGTAATATGAAAAGGAACACTGCACTCTGCATTACAGTTACACTGAGATTAATGAAAGATTTTCACCACCACAAACCTCATCGTAGCAACTTTCACAAAAACAACTATCCCAAGATATACAAGAATACAGAAATCAGAGCAATAATATGTTTCATGCCTTCCACACTTGGCATATTCTTCTTGCTGCTGCCTTTTGCAGGTTTTCATCTAAGCAAACTCAGAAATACTAACAATCACCTGTGAAGAAACCATGTAATATATTCACTTGAACAAAAGGTCCTCCTCAGGTCAGTATTCCAATTAATTTGATTTTATTTTATTTTAGAACTTCTTTACAATGGCACCAAAAGTGCACCGGTGGGTAGAGGAATGAACAATAAAGGAACAGATTCTGCAGAATTAATCCTTTTATAATCTTGGAACAGCAGGTCATAATAATATCTTAAGCACATTATTATGTATATCCTAGTTATACATTTAAAATGCTCAGTTATTGAAGCAAGCAGCTATTTCAGCTGAAACGTTGTAGAAATCTTTTTTTTCTTCTTTTTTTTTCAATAAATTGGCATAAAAAGTTCCTACAAAAAGACAATTCCAAGGATGATCATTTTCAGTGGTCACATCATCCCTCCAGGAAATGGCTGGAACAGGAGGACACAGACTTTTTGTCTTCTGGAAAAGGAGGAGGGTGGCAAGAAGAGACCCATAAATGCAGTTGAGACAGGCAGGTTATCTGTAGCAAGCTATGGAGGCAGAGGGGACAACTCAGGAACTGACAGAAAAATGAGACAAAGCAGTAGATATTTTGAACAAGGATGGAAGAATGTGAATACATTTCTGCAAGGAAGAAAGGGTCTATTTTCAGCCTGCTTTTGCCATGCTGGAAGTTTGCATGATGGAAAAGAAAATAGCACTGCAGCAGAAAATGATCATGACCTCCCCAATGAACCTGACCTTTGCTAGAGAAAGTGCCAGTGTGATGAGGGAAATGAAGAATCTTAATGAGGTAAGAGGAAAACTGGTCATCCTAATGCAGTGGGATCCTATCAGGAGAGCACCTAGAGAGCAATACTCACTGTATTTTGCAATTTTATTTGCTTTTTTTTTTTTTTTTTATTAAAGACTATTCGGATAGTGACATGATCTATTTGTAAACTTTTTCCCTCACATTTTTTCTCTGAAGAATTCAAATGTACATGCAAATCCTGGCAGTTGTAGTACAATCCTGGGGCAGGGGGGTCTGAGGAGCCTGTGCAAAAGGCTGGGGACAGGGAGGTGTTCACCAGCTCTCCCTTGCAGAAAGAAGACAAATTAACAAATGTCTCAAGAAAGCATCTCAACAGTCTGAGACACAGTCATGTCCCTCAGATCTGTTTCTGTGCTACAGACAACTCCTGGCAATCCCACAACTGCATTTCCCAATGACCTGGAGAATGAGGTTAGAGTGTGCCAGAACAGCATCTCCCATCTTTCTCACTTCTCACACACTGTGCAGACCCAGATGTAAAGGTTATGTGTACAAGTACTAAAATAAGCAGGCCTGCTCTTTGCCCCTGAGGGCATGTGGCTCAGCACACTTTGCATTCATGCAGCTATGCTGCTTTATCCCCAAACCGGGTCTCATTCATCCTGCTACAGGGAGCTGTCCATCAGCCTTGACACGATTCCCTACACAGACGTTTACACTGACAGGGAGTTGCAAGGGTCCCAACCCCGCCTAAGAGCATCCAATCATTTGAATATTATAGCTGATCATGTGCCAGCTCTCAAGTCTGTTCTCTAGCCCTCTTTAGTTTATTGGTATAGACATGGCAATGGAAACCACACGGCATAGACACAAGTCCCTTCTCAGAAAAATAACCAAAAAATTCCCACATGGACAGATTATCCCACACCTGTCTTGAGGGTGAACAGACACAGACATTATTGTCAACATCACTATCCATTTCTCTTTTATCTATTGTTTCCTTTCTCTATGTTTCTTTCACAGGCAGGGAAGCAAGTCTAAAAATAAAGCCTTTTTTCCTTGAAAGATGTAACTTGCTGGTAGCCCTTTTTAATCTTCTTCCTTTGTTCCCAGTCAGCTGCTCTTCTAACACAACCTGAATTTGATAAAAGAAAGCTGAAGATGGAGGATAAACCTTTCTTTGTTTTTGGTTTTGTTTTGAAAAAGCATCTTCCACAGAACAGCTACAACATTTACTAGATTTCAGATATTCGACCCACTTGAAAGCTGGAGAAGGTTGTCCTGAATAACTGCTGCTTTTTAGGTTCCTGAACTTCCTGGGTTTTTTGGTAGGGTAGAGATTTTCATGTAGCTTCCAACCTGACCAGGTACTAACCCATCCCATTTCCTTCTCAAGCCTCACTTTCTAGCTTATGTATTCCTTTCTACTTTTTTTTTTTTTTTGGCTCCTGTATGATCATTTTCTTATTAATAAGAGTCTTTTTACAAAGACCTCAACCATCAGTCCCATGCAATAGCCATTACTGTCAGTCACAGCCACAGCAGTTATTTGCATAATTGAAACTACACCATGGACTAAAATCCCAAATGAGACATGATTTGCCTCTCCCATCTATATACTGAAAGTTAAACTATTCTTTTTTAATTCCATGCATCAAATTCTCATATGGGAACTAGAGCACACAATTTGAAGACCAAGCAAGTGGTTTGTGAATAACTGCAGATGATAACATTTGAAGAAAATCTGTGCAAGGAAAATCTGCAAACATTAAATCCATCTCCATTGTTGAGAATCCCCAAGTTCAGTGTTTTTGACAACAGATAGGAAAAATCAAACCCATTAGCCATAGAAAATGGGTTTTCAATACAAAAGTCTTTGATCTGGTTAAATAATTTAATCTGAAAAGCTCTTAGATAAAGCATTTCTCTATGAATAATAAGTAATTACCATGCATTGTTATCAACCTAGAATGTCTTCTGATGCAGGGCATAGATCTATTAAGTTCACAATGAACTGAATCATTAAGTCCTTCTTGACACTAATTTTACATGAATTTTTTTATAGTAATTTTTCCAGGTGCCTTCAATGAAACTGGTTACTCCTACATTGTATTTCTTCTTTAAAATATTTTAATTGGAGAAAAGATGCAGAAAATAAGCCATCTTAAAGAATTAAAATAAAATTTGGTCGAATTTATGCATTTGTTGTTTTGTTCCAACAAATTAGTCAGTGGAAGTACAGTGTCAGGGGCATTTAAGTTGTTAAAGAGCTAGTAAATTATCTACCATGCCCTCCAGTTCCTTAATAGAAACGTTTAGCTCTGTTGAAATATACTGCCTTTATCTGTTGTTTTATTTTTCTCAATAATGCTTCTTCTCATACCATGTATGAGAAATACCCATCTTCTGGCAGACCTTCAAATGTGGTTTCTTTTAGTGCTTAAGAGAAGCACCAAGAGCCGTGGTCTACATTTCACCACCTGCAGTCCAGAAACTACCTTCTGCTGGCAAAGCGCTTATTTCAAATTGAAAAGTTAGAAGTAACAACTATGCAAATTATTAACAGTATTTTGATATTTTTTTATCCTCTGCTTTTATTCTTGGAATTAGGAATGGTTGGACTTAGTAAAACTGTTGCCTTTTAGTTCTCCAAAGCATCAATAATTCTGGAGAAGAATTACAAATCATCATTTTAATAGACATCCTCAGCAGTTCATCTTAGACAAAGTGATTACTGTGGCTAAAGCAACCAGGTAGCACCAGAAAATCATTTCTTCAGTCATCTGTACAAGAATTAAAAATTATTTACTAGAGCTGTGATATTCATGGATTTGCTTAGTTTTCTAAGTTTGATCAGCTAACATTTCCTTATATTTTGTTTTCTTTCAATAATTGATGCATTCCTAAGGACACAAAAAATACCAGGAACTGTGATCAAGTCAAATCATGTCACACTCAATAAATTATGATTCAGAATTCTTGCCAATTCCCAAAATATCTTTAATCTTTAATTTGCAATTTAAGGTTAACATCCAAAGAGGAACTATTGGAAAAGAGTGTTACTAAGACAAGTATCAACCCCCTGAAGACAGAGATTTATTAATGTCACTTATACCCATTCTAAAATAAATCTTCAAAGTTAGATATCTAAGCAATACACAGAAGTGTAGGTTTCTGAAAAAGGAGTAAAATAACTTTCCAAGCAAAACGGAGATAAAGAAGTGTTGATGTAGTGCAGACATCTCCCTGTGCAACAGCAGTATATTACCTTTGAATAATATATAGAAACTGTGTAAATGCACTTCAGTGATTACCATTTTAGAGAAGACATGAAGACATTTTCCAGTGGTTGAAATCAGCTGTCATTTTACAGATTTTTTAATGCATGTTTAAAAGTGGGCATAGAACGGCTTATGTCCTACACAAATACATAAAATAAACCACAGAGAAATAGAATTGTTTTTAGGATGTTTTAAGTAATAAACATAAAGCAAGTAAAGCAGCATGTTTTCTTTATTTCCCCCAAAACTTGCTGTGACCATCTCTACCCCAATTATGTAAATACAATTACCATCCTCTTTGAAAGGAGATATATATATAGATAGATAGATATAAAATCTATCAACATTTACAATTCAGAAATAAATCATACCACACTGACTCACACGGTATGGTAGTTTACAGTTTTCCTTCTTCTTGTGGAAGAAATTAATTACTTAGCACTAGATGGCAGAATTAGGCCCCTTATTTATTTTGATAACACTCCCAAAGGGTCAAAGTCCCAATTCACCCTCTTGAGTTAGTGCTCCATTGTTAATTAGAAATGCTTCTAGTTAAAACAATGTAATTAGATATTGTCCATAAGGGTGGACTAAGTAAAACGATATATAGCCATCATCTCCAAACCTCTCCTTCCTGTTAAACTACGATAAGAATCATATCAAAAAAGAAATGATAGGTCTTTT
This sequence comes from Ceyx melanurus, assembly GCA_024611195.1. NCBI lineage: Eukaryota > Metazoa > Chordata > Aves > Coraciiformes > Alcedinidae > Ceyx > Ceyx melanurus. Next base: position 32,026 of record JANHGL010019011.1, on the reverse strand, counting down.
GATAAGAGTCACAACATTATTCCACATACAGCCATAGAAATTCCAGCATCCTTTATCTCACAGGTACCTAGCACTCTTGAGACCCAAAGCAGAAAAGGACCCTGGCACAATCCATCCCACAGGATACAGCCCTGGAGGAAGATTCCCACAACTAACCCCTTTCGTGTGTAAAATTACACATTTGAACAGAGATCTTTTGATCAGTGCTCAAATTAGAATATTTTCCTTAACAGTAGCATGGAGAAAATTTATTACTGACCCCCACAGCATGAAGCAGCTCAAACACACAGGGTACCCACAGCACAACTGACACCCAGTGCTGCACTCACTGCCAAAAACACAAGTAGATGGAAAAATAATTCCCTGGCCAGAAAAAGGAGAATGTTTCCTGTCTTTGACAAGGTGGGAGAGTAAGTGCTGATCAGCTGGCAGGCAGTATATATGTGGCATAGAGGGTTCAAAAAGAAAGGGGGGAGGGGAATAGTCATGTAAACAATGAATGCATCTGTGGCAAAGTCTCAAAAAAAAAGTTGGTCTGCCTTCTGGTATTTAATTAGTACACTCTGTTCAGTACATACTGTGTCCCCAGTAATGCCTCCAAAGCAAATTAAAAGGAGCATAATAAATCTTGCTTTTTCTCCAGAAATACAAGTCTCTCTCTACAACTATGTAGACACACATACAATATATACATATACACATATATAGATATAGGTAGGCAGAGAGAAGATAAAAATAAAGTTGCAGAAGGAAAACACAGCAACAGCCATGATGTTCATTTCTTGTATTCCTGAGAATTAGCTTTGTAGGGCTGTAGAGCTGATGACAGTCTGCACAGGGACAGAGCTCAGAGAATAATGCCGACCTGGTAATTTTTAAATATATCTCACAACTTCAGCATTTTGCAGATTGGTTAAATGTACTTGTACCTCCAGGGAAAAGCAGCAGCAAAATGTAAACCAACTCATGTAAAACTTAGAATGCACAGCCACAAAAAAAAAAGTATGTGGCAATATATTAATTTTTTTATGTCGATAATTTTATGACCACTAGAATGCACATAAACCTTCTACCTACTAGTGTCTTGGGCTGGTTTTTTCTGTGTGATTCTAGTGGGAGCTGACTGAAACACCTGAGTGTTTCCTTACTAGTCATCAATGCAATAACGAGAGGTTTGGGCTTTTCAGCATTATTATCCTTGTGCTTTTCAAAATGGCCACACTGTAAAAGATGGTGCTCACCCAGCAAGGGAGAAAAAATGATGCTGTGTTAAGGCAGAACAGTATACAGAAGCAATGAGAGACTTAAAGTGATACACAGCTTGCGTTTATAAAAATTCATAAGCATTCCGAGTGCACTCCTCAAGGAATCGTGTAGATGCTGCAACAAATTGTTATATAATATAATTACACACAAAAACCTGCAATAGAAAAATAGCATTAAGGGACAGATTTTCATTGCTGCAGCAGTGGCAGATTGCAAGCAAAGATCCCATTAGAGGTAATGGGAGCTGAAGTTATAATCCATTGTGCAGCGTCAAAAATAACGTCCCTGTGGCTTTGGCTTAAACTGGCAGTTCAGGCAGCAACCTGATTTCTAATTCCTCCCGTTGTGTACAGACAGAAACCCTCAGAACACCCCTCTTCCCCTTCTCCCTCACTAACACATTTTCAAGAAACCCACGTTTGAGCACAAGGGAGGGAGGATCAGGCATGCTATATAGAATTGTGCATTTCCTTTGCTTTGGGTGGTTTAAATCAAGCTTTTCCTTGCTTTTAGCATGGTTAACACTTCGAGCAAAGGGCTGCTGCCGAGAGCTCTGATGCTTTTCACTCTGTAACCATGGGTAAATCACCTCTGGACCAGTGTAGCCAGGTTGTTAGCAAGGTGAAGAAAGCTGCTCTCCTTCTCTAAAATCACCCTTCACCTCTTACAGGAACAAATCACATCAGCTTGTGGCCACTGCAAACCATCAGGGACTCCCCAGTGCTACAGCTGGTAGCAGTATTTCTTAAATGAAATTCTCCTCATAGGTCACTTTGTGCTCCCCAAACTCTTGTTACCTTCTGTAACAGGTTTTACTTTGTCACTTAAGCTCTTTCAGAGGATAGTCAGCTTTAAACAGACTAGATGTGCACTTAAAAATGCTGCACTCTAGCTCCAGTCCAAACATGAGGGCTTGTGATGTTTCCCATCTTTAAATTAGAGCTGCTGACTCCAAAGTGCAGGAATAAAAACAATGCACATATGGAATATCTACAGATGTGCATAGGGATTTTATTAATTTTCATAACTTCTAAGTGCTTGGGCTAACGTGTTTGGGATAACATGGAAAAGAGCCATACTTAACTGAGAGAGGAGACTGGGCTTTTACATCTACCTGTGGTTGACAGGATGGACTGTGCTCTCTACAGTCTTTCATATGGTACCAAAGTGGGGCGAGTTGGAGGGCAGGACCACCACCCTGAGAGAACTCAAAAAGCTGGAGGTAAAACTTTATGAAGTTCAAAAGAAAGGCAGATGCAAAGCACTGAATGTAGGATGGGCCAACTCTATGAATCCCTACAGAGAAGGTACTGAGCATCTGGGCAGCAGCTTGGCAGAATGCAACCTCATGGTCCTGACAGGTGAGTCAATGACCTATTGCCTGAACCCCCAAGGATAAATTTCTGTATCGTTCTGCCTTCCAACAAGCTTTCAACAAGGCCATCTCACACACAGACTGCAGTGTTTACCCTTCTTCATCCAAAAGTGACAAGGAATTAATCCCATTTAATGTCAAGAAAAACAGACACGTACAGACATCTGCAAACTTGTGTCTGGCCCAGCAGTAGCTCTGCTGGCACCAACCGTCCAGTGAATCAGGGGTAGAAGCAGAAATAGAAAACAAAAATTACTGGCTCCCACTTCTACCCATTATCTGTTCAACCATAATGATTTTACATGAAACCCTTGTCTTGCCTGGGACAGCTTATGTGATGTGTTTTAACAGCACTGAGCACTACAGCTTTCTGGCCTTTGACTGATAATTCTTGGCATTAACGTAATGCAGATTATGATAATTATTAATAATGTTCTGGGGTATGCATAAATTATGTGGAATATATGACATTATTCTGGTGAACTGCAGTAAGCTGCAATAAAACAGAAAAATAACTCATGTCAATGTATGTGTAATAAATTAATAATTGTCACACAAATGACAACCACTAGAAAAAAGGGTTTTGGGGGAAAAAAAAAAAAGCTTTTTCATGTATGTACAGTACTTCACACTATCCACAACCAGGAGTGCCACATACTATTTATGTCCAAATATTTTTTTTCTCCAACTGAGAGATAAAAGATATAGAGAATTCATACATTAGGGGAAAATGTTTGCTTCACCTACATCTCTGCTCTTTTTGGCCATCTTGACTTAAAGGTGATCAGAATGAAAATTTCTGAATCAACATTCAGTAAAACTAATGAACTCTGTTTTAAATGAAAGACATTTTGAGATTTGGCATATAGAGGGAGTATAAAAGTGGTTTTGACTATCACAAACTAATTGCAAACAGCAGTGTCAATATGACTAGGACAAGAAGTTTTGAAGGTAGTGGCCTCACCTCAGAAATTCTGTCATTTCTAAAATTTCATAAACCAACCTTGTCCAGCACATTCAAAAGTTCAGACAAAGCTCAGACATGTGTGACCTGGGATCATTTCCCAGGTAGAATACTAGGAATCCACAAAAACTCTTAATCCTCTACAGTGAAAGGGTCAAGTACAGTCATGTTTTACTTGAAGTTTGTTTCCTCTTGGAAAAAAAGGTTTTCATATGACCTGAATAAAGGAAGATAAAACCCTCCACATTAACATGGGTACTAAGAGTCAAAGTTTATAATTATGACCCTGAAAGGACAAATTATCTGATCTTCTCTGGGATGATTCTTTCACTTTCTGCATTGTTTCTGCCATTAACTGTCTGTTTTATTGCTCTCTGATGTTGCCTTTTCAAATATTTCTCTTATTATTATATATTTAATACATTCTATGTTCAATATAACACACAAACAAGTATTAAACAAAACAGTAGAAGAGTTGATGACAAGAGATAAAGAAAATTAATATTTTTGTACATACTGTAACTTTCTTAAAAATCCAAGTTTCAAATCCTGCCTCTAGTACGGTAAAAGGCAGAACAGGTATTTTATCCCACTCTTCGGTATAGCTGCAACAGTGTGCTTTAGAAACAAGCAAGAAATCTAGGTAATAAAACAGTATAAATCCTATGATACTTGCATTTTCTAGATGGCACCTGCTAGAATAGGTGCAATAATTACTGATTGCTGGGGCCCAAGTATCTTGCATGACAGCAAGGGTGACTCACCACTCATTTCTTATAGACAACTGCAAAGAAAACAATTTTCAGCTCTCAACTCTATTTTAAGCATTTCTAAAGCATTATTCACCACAGTGTCAGAGAAGAGACTAGATCCTAAAATTGAAAGTCTTCGTAGACAGCCATTAATCCTCTAGGTCATTTATACACAGGACAACATTTATCATCTATCCTTTAGGGTATGCAAGCAATATGAGCTCCAGTTTCTGTATTCAAATGTAGCTCTTACTATGTATGAGTGCAGTACACACCCAGAAAGACCATTAATCTCTTGGATCTTTAAAATGAAGAACACTTTTCTAGCATGGACTTCAAACAGGTAAAATAATGGAATCATATTAATAATTGATTTCAGTTACTAATTTTGGCAACAAATAAAAACGTTGATTCATCTTCTAATTTAGCAGAGACCTGCTTAAAAGTTAATAGCTTAAATGTCTCTATTAAACAGAAAGAGCTTATATAAATTGTACATTTTGACAAAGTCCTAACAATTATACATCTAGAGCTACATCACCAGTATTGTAACAGTCTACTCTTCATAATAGATTTGTTTCAACAAGCATGCACTTCACTTTCTTTTAAGAATTTGCTTATTTTTAGGTAAGTCTAGAGTCATTTTGTAGATGATGGTAATTCTGTGCCCTGGAATTTTTAATAACATAACATTAAATGTCTTGAAATGTTTGCATATCTGAAAGGAAATAAACCAGGATCTTTAAATAAGATAGGAAATAAACCAGGATCTTTAAATAGGAGTTAAAAAAATTATTTGACTCATCCATTATATTCTTGAATGTGACTTTGTAGTTCACAATAATAAATACTATGGGCCTGTTCTGATACCAGAGTCAAGTTATGCTAGAGCCAACCCTGATCACAACTCAAGTTGTGCACAACCACCCAGACTACAAGAATTGCCAATTGGAACAGACAGTTAGCAAATGGAGAAGGAAATGCATAAGGCGATTTGACTCCTAGATCTGCATGCAGCAAAGCCTGAACAAAACCTGATCTGCAGACTCCATTCAGTGCATTGTGTTACCTCAAAGAAAACTGGGCACCATTACATGTTGGACTTTTACCACCACAGTGTAACTACAGTGTGACACATGCACTAGTCCATAAGAGAGTACACCAGGCGTTGTGAACTGGCAAGCACTTTGGGGCTGTAAGGATTTGTTGGAGCAACTATGGTGAACACTGTAAGAAAAACCATTTACAATTGATGCTACAATTTAGTAGCATTTTTAGTATTTAGAACCAAAAAATTAGAATTTATTTTTTTTAATTGTGAGTGTATTTGTCCTTCCTCATCCTATATCACTGGAGTTTACCCTAATGACAATAAACATGACAGTAACAACCAGTGGTTCTCCAATACAGCCCAGTGCCCACTTTCCATGTTTTGTTACTTTAAAAGTATCAAGCAGCAGAGGAAAAGACAAGAATATCAGTAAAGCTCATTGTTCTTAGCATTACCAAAGGGAGACAGACTGTTAGATGATAAATATTAAACTTAACAGCAGAGATTCATTCTCTGCACTCAAAAGAGTTCTTTCTAAAAATGAAACTGTCAGCACTGACTACAAATGTTTGTTTACTATTGATCTTTGGGGATCTGCAGTTGTTTTGAAGTACTAGAGATTGCAAACTCTGTATTTTAGAAATCAGGCACTGAGTATTTTGATGCAGAAGACAGGGAAATAATTAATCTCTTAAAAAATAATTATCCTCATTTTATACTTTTATCAGAGCTTCATTTGGAGGCTTTAGTCTCTCTTGTATTTAAAAAAAAATAGGAATCACTCTCAGTAGGAGGTAACTTTTAAATTAATATACTTTTGAACTGTAAGAGGTGTCCTCAATTTTGTGTAATCTAGAAATAATTTATGGAAACCCAGATTAAAGAAAACCAAGGGAAAAATACGGGAAGTTCTCAAAAGTGGAGAATAAGTTAAACATTAGAATAAGAAATGCTGCTTAAAAAGATTTCAATCAAGCAAAAGCCTGGTTACAGTCTCAAGCCCAAACCAAAGGTAACCAAGCTGATTTGCAATCCTTTCAGTGAACTAGAAGAAAATGCCATATTTAATGTTTACAAGTATTAGATCTTCTGAAATGCTTTTCAAGCAATTCTTATACAATTTCATCTAATTGCAGTAAATGAATCATTGGATTCAGTTTTGGACTATATCTTGTCATCTAGGAAGAGATGCATCACCTTAGGCACATTTACACTGTGAACTGGGCCATGACAGGGACACTGAATCTCCCAGCTGGGAGCCAATTTGTCTGCTGAGCTGTGCAGAGTTACTTGTTCCAAAACACAGGCAGGAGCTGCAAAGCCAGTGACGCACTATCCTGACATTACTGTCGTACATCATACATGGAAAATTGGAACGGAAAATTAGGTAGGTGCGTGGCCTCATCCATTCCAACACAGCTCATAAACCTTACTGCACTGAGTCAGAGCCAGTTCTTTTAGGAGCTTCCTTGGCACCCAAAAGCTCTCCAGAGAAAAATAAACTTTGGCAAGGAGAGACCAGGGTAGCACCATTGGATGGATACAAAAACTGCAGGGAAATGAGGAGGGGTTACTCTCTGTGCTTACCAGAGTCCTCCACCATGAATCTGAGACACTCCCTGTACAAGGGGCGAATCGTACTGCAAAGTAGGCTGAGAGTGGGAAATTTGCCTCCCATCACAATGGCAGATTAGCAGCCTCATCCTGAAAATAAGCTTGTGAATAAAAGCATTCGTCCACCTTAAATCCAAGGTAATGCTCACAAAATGCAGACAGAGCGGCCTCAGATCACAACGAGTCTGTGGAAATGCTGTTTGTGAAGGAAGTCAGGAAGGCTGCAGCTCATTCCCAACACTCGGACAACATTTCAGCCCCAGCACTACCAGTGAACCCACTACCAGATGTGCAAGGACTCTGTGACCCAGGGGGTCATGGCCTAGGAGATCACACAAAAGGGATCTGTGGAGCAGTGGATATAATACCCTTCAAGATGTCAATCGGAGCTCAGTTCTCCACAGGAAGAAATGAGCCATGCTTGAAGGAAAGGAGGATCTTGGATGACAATGGCTGTATTCTGTATTTTGATGTACATTGCTTCCATTCAACTGAAGCAACAGCGTGTGCAAAGGCTGCAGTAGAGTGGGAGAATATGTAGCACAGGGAAGGAATAGAGTCTCTTTAGGATTTTTTTCATCTTTTTCTGCAGATTTACATAGAGTATTTTTCAGAGGGGAAGCGCTAGATTACACCATCCAATCTTTTGCTTTGATTATCGTAAATTCCTATTAGGTTAAATTTTGTTTTAGTAACTTGATGTACTGTGAAATGCCTATAGATTCCAGCTCTACCCAGGCAAGAAGCCAAGTTAACTGCATTGTGAGAGGGATGGGCTTTGGCTTTGCTCTTGAAAATTTAACACATTTTAACAATTGATTTTCAAATGAAATACGCTTATGTCACATCAAAGCAGTGCAGTATTAGGTTTCCTCCATACTTTATGCTGCTGAAATCAATTGCCTCATTTGACTCTAATTGCAGTTAAAAAAAAAAAAAAAAAAAAAGACAAATTACTTCTTTCATTAATACTCCTCAAAAAAAAAGGTAACTGCTTAAATTGCATCTCACGACAACCTGGAAGTCAGCACAAGCACTACTAACTGCAATGTATATGAAGGGACAGAAATTTGTCTTGGTTATAATTGAAGATTTGAAGTAATCCTCTAAGTGCAATATTCCTTAAGCACAAAAGTTACAAAGTGTAATTGCAGCAAAACTGGTCCAAGAAGCCTATAACTGCCCAATGATGGCAATATGAGAAAACAGAGCCCCTGCTGATCTCTAGATGTTCAGGGGCATCTTAAAATAAAGCAGAAGAATAAGCTCCAAATCTGAATCAAAATTCCCATATTGCAAGGCTGTTTTGAAAAAACTAGTTTTCTTCTTTCTTACCCTGGGCAGCTCTTTCCGATTGAGCCTCTGCCTGAAGGAACAAACCAAGCAAACAGACAGGGCTCCCATCCACATACCTTCAGAACACACAGCTCCTTCACACCTCTTCTTCAGCCTTCCTTTAGCATTTTCAAACATATACATGACTTGCTGTGAACTGGGTATTTCCAGAAAGGAAACAGAGTATTAACTACACAGATTTTTTTTCCTGGAAAGACTTCATTACAACTGCTATGCTCTTTCATGTGAGAAGCAACAAGCTTAAAATACATTTCCCTCTACACTAGCTAATTATAACTACAAAAACAACCAGCCTGTTTGCTTTGATCTTCATAATAGCTCTAAATTTTAAGTATTGCATTAATTGTATATTCAAGCACCACAAGCAAATGTGTTCATTTCAATCACTTTTCAATTACCAAATCAATTTTCATAGTCACCTTAAAAAAAAATCGTTTCTAACAAGGAGCTTTGGGTATTTTTTCCTCAAATTACAAAGAAAGTTCAGCTTAATTATGAAGCAGGATAAATTGTGACTGCAGTTTATATTATTAAATTTTGCAGAAGTATTAAGGCAATAGTTACTGGAATATGATAGCACAAGAAACTCATACACAGCAACAAAAATCATATTAAAATAATGCATTAGCAATAGAACACAAAATGATGAAGGTCAGAGAGATAATGTTCACTTTGATTCATCTTAATGTGAATGAAACCTTGAATAATGGCATCCTTAGCTTGGAATTTCTTGGCTCTTGTTTTTTTATCACCCTTCCAGTATCATTTAAGAATCATATTATCAAATAATTGAAAGGTAAACTTTAGATACTGCATAATATATTTGACAAAACATTACAAAAATATATTTATCTTTCTAATGACACCATTTATATCAATATTACTACAAGGCTTTTAAATGAGGCTTAATTTAGCTTGCTATTTTTCTTCAGTGCTGAAACAAAAAATATATAAATTAAAATAATAAAAAAGAAAGCGCCTATACCCTGATGCACATCTACTTTAACTTCATAAGTGACATAAAAAATGAAACAAAATCTCATATGGTGAAAAAACAATGTCTAATAGCAATCAGTATTAATAACTTAAACTACTCCAAGTTGCTTTTAAAACTGATTCTATTAGACAATTCACATTAAATATGGTTTTATACTACTTTCCAGCAGATTTTTTTTCCAATAGAAAAAAGTAATTTTAGAATAGTATTTAATTTTAAAGAGTGTAATTAACTCTTCAGTACCTGAAGGGGGCCTACAGGAAGGCTGGAGAGGGGCTGTTTACAAGGGCTTGTAGTGAAAGGACAAGGGCTAATGGGTTTAAATTAGAGAGGAGTAAATTTAGACTAGCCACCTTGAGGGTGGTGGATCAGTGGAATAGGCTCCCCAGGGAGGTGGTTGAGGCCCTATCCCTGAAGATATTAAAGGTGAGGTTGTACAAGGCTCTGAGCAGCCTGGTCTAGTTGAGGGTGTCCCTGCTCACTGCAGGGGGGCTGCACTAGATGACCTTCAGAGGTCCCTTCCAGCCCTAAACATTCTATGATTCTAAAATTGAAGACAATTTTACCATGTTTAAAGTAAGTGACATTTGTCCATGCAATAGTACATTTTGAATTATTATCCAAGTTGGTTTTCATTTTAATTTTTTACAAATGAAGTCGCAAAAGATGGCCAATACTGCATTACTTGTTTGTTTAGCAGTCATCACTAGAAATGGTACAGAGAATTGTTTCTTATCACAGAAAGCACAAAACAATTTAGGTGGGAAGAGCCACCTAAATCCACCTAGTCCACGGGTCTAGGAAAGGTGTGGGGATTACCAAATGCATGCATGAGATGAAACCTTTCCTCCATCCCTTCCTGCATCTCGAACCCCCAGCAGTACTGAACAAATGCAGATCTCTGCCACTTCTGTTTGGCGAAGTGAAAAATACTGCAATATTGCAGTCAAGGTTACAGAATCACAGAATCATTATGGTTGGAAAGGACCTCCAGGGTCAGCAATTCCAACCTTTGTCCTAAGAAAAACTCCATGGCTGACATTTGCAAAGCCAGCTAGAAAAACAGACACCATTTTACATTCATGTTAAAGGCAATTTGCCATCTAGGTGTTTTTCTTCCCTCTGCATATCTAGAGTTCTACACTCATAAAACTGCTGTTTAGAGGCTTGGAAATAAGACTCTCTTCATCGCTCTTTGTTGCAAAGTTATCAAGGGCCTCTGTTCTTACATTGTGTGGTTCATTAAAAAGGAAAAACTTTCATTTTCTTTATAATGGAAGTTATGCCCTCTGAAACTACACATATTACTGAAACAATCCTATGTGGAATCTGTTGATATCAGATATGTATTTCCCACAGAAACACTCTCAGTGAAAGAGAAATAGCTTTTCATAAAAAAAACTAAAAGGACTTCAAAAGTAATACACAACACAATAAAAAAAAATTCTAGCAGTGCTTTCTGAAGAATCTATTCTTTTGGAGACATGACACTGTTTCCTAAAGGGTTTGTATTAAAAACCACTTTAAAAATACTCAGCACGTTTCTTTAGGGATTCTATCAAACTTTCTTCCTAACTGATTTTCCAGAAGTGTATATTTTATTATAAAAAAATAATCCTGCTACACTAAAAGTTCATGTCAGGTAGCAGATGAGACCCTCCACTTTAGCACTCCACTCATGCTGTAGCTGAAGTGTATCCCATGGGGAAAGTGACTTGGCTCGACTGTTAGACAAATTAATCTCTGCCCTCACAGCCTTCCCCCTACCTCGATCATTATTGAGCTGTGCATAAAATGTATTTTCATTTCAGTGACATGTATTTTGCATTTCAGTGACATGTATTTTGAAGTGCATGCTAATGCTGTACACGCTTGCTGGGACACACCACCCCATTTACATTCAGCATGTTAAACTGGAACCTTTCCATTATCCCATTTCCACTATTCAATAACCCCTTCCATTTCTGAAGCTTTTTATCCTTCTTGCAAACCTTTATCTAAGAAGGAAGCTGAAGCACCAGGCTATGCTAATAAGGAGAAAGTCCCTAGTGAATTCATGTCTGTTTTAATCCTTACTTTCAGACCACTTCTTCTGCAATATATATTAATTAATTAAATTTCCACATTTTCTTGCCAAACTCTATTCCATAACAAAGTGAACCTCCAATTGACTTCTCTCTCTTTTTCTGTGGACTTCTATAGTAAGTACTCCCTCTTTTCCAACACAGCAAAACGTCACCCAACACACCAGATGGAATTACAACCACATTACATCTTTGTCCTGTCCCTCTACTGATATTAACACAGCTCCAGTCTTGCTTTCATCTTTTCAGTGTGTCATCAACATTCTGCCCAAACAATTCCACGTGCTCTTCACAGTAGTAGCTGCCCCCTGTAAGGCTTTTCCATACTATACACTGGACTTAAATTCCTTCTCATTTGAGACCTTATTTTGGTATCAGCAACAGCAAAATAGAAAAAGGTTATACTACTTATTTTCCACCCCTGCTTAGACTACTTCCTTATTGCAGCTCAGAAATTAATTGAGGAATAGGATCTAAAATGGCACTTGAGAAATGTTGTTGTACAAAAGTGTTTTCTCTAAGATTTAGGTCAGAGATTTTATTGTGTTAAATTATTCCAGCCTTGTTTGAGCCCTCACTTTTTTGCAATATTCTTCACAAGCAAAATCAAACGAGATATTTCTCAAATTGTTTCTCCTGCAGTAGATCATCCCATTATTATTTTTTATGGAACTGAAGCACATTTGGATGACATTTGTGCATATTCATTCTAGGATGTTATTATCGATACAGTTCTAGAGGTCTGTGTGAAAAGCCACGTTACTGCACACAACAGAAGAGAATTTCAGTTAATTGGGAACCAGCTCGAATGAGGTACCTAACAGCTGTATGACCTATACACAGCCCTTAAATCAGTCAAGATTATCAATTGTCATGCTATGTAATATTCAAGAGAGACATCTGCTGGCAATAAAAGGAAAGAGCACCCTCATGAGCCATCATGAAAGCACTACACTTTTAATTATGCGGCTATATACTTATCCATTACAATTAACTATTCAGGGCTAATTAGAAATACCCAATCTGTTGAAATCATACATTTACTCTCATTACACCATTTTCTAGATGCATACTGTTTCATTTTTGATACATTTCATCTGTTTACGTTGGGTATGATTTGGTATGTTACACTGCTTTACAAATGTCAGTGGGATGGATGCAGCTTAATACAAGAGGCATCTAGTTACTAAAGGGATTATATATCTGCTTTAAAGTTTGAATATATGCTCTGGTTGCAAGACTTTATATAGATATGAGTCCTGTAATTTAAACAAACAATTGACAGGATGCCAACTGATAACTAATTAATATGTATCAATTAATAGTATACAATCAAGCTTTGATAATACCTTAACTAATGTCACCCACAGCAGTGGCACTGAAGCCAAAGGTTTTCAGTGCTTTGGCACTGAAGCCAAAGCACAGTGCCAGTGAGATGAGACTCAGACAGCCTTCCAGAGCTGAAGCTATTATATATATATACATATATGTATATAAAATTTGGGCCAAATATTATTTTTAGACAACTTTCATGTGGTCTGTAAAGGAAAAAGCCTCCTTAGCCCATGTCTTAAAATGACAGCCACAGCCTTGTTAGCTTGTTTTGGTTTAGATTTTATTTTAGTATTCATATTTTGAACTTTGTCAAGAGGCAAGGAGGAAAATGTGCTGCAGGTGTCAAAACATTTACACCTGTCCAGCAGAGGACATTTCAAAGAAATAGCAAGGCACAGAATTAGACACTGCTAGTGGAATATTGCTGATGCAGTTGCCTCATATTTATACCATGCAATGTTTACATTTTCCAGCCTTCTTTTCTCAGATATAAAACCATTTCTTCCAGCCCTGTTTCTCCAGGAAGGACCCATTGTTCCACCACCCCACAAGATGGAAGAAGATATCTGTAAGCAACAGCCATGCTGTTCCCTCTCCAGAATTAATCCTTGAGTCTTAGGAAAACAGACCTGACTTTCCATTCTGCTTTGTAACGCACCAAACTATACATACCTTATTTTTTATACAAAACAACACTCTAGGAGTGTATCTTATGCTCCTAACAGTACAACCCTTCACAAAGTCCTCCTCCCCGTGCACTTCACCTCTTATTTCTTCATGCAGGTAATTCTCACAGGCAGTTGCCTTCCCTGATATTTTTGTGGCCAGGTGGCAGCAGCCAGCAGGTCTCCAGTGTATTTGTCCTCCTTCTAAACCCAAAGGTGTGCTAAATTAGATGCCCTATTTGCATTCTTGCTGCCATTTAGTCCTTAAGGTAAGAAATCAGTGGAAGCATGCAGGGGGTTCTCAGCTAATGATTAAGGTCATCTTACATCTGCTCTTACAGACAGCAGTACTTGGTGATCTTTCCACTCATGTTTATTAATCAGAATTGGCTTGATGTGATGATGGATGATCAAGCCTTTATGAAAAAAAAAAGTTATTTTGTTCTTGATTTAGTGCATTCTATTTTCTCCTCTAGATCCTTTATACATAGGGTTAACCTCAACTGAATCATTTGTTTTTTCATAATAAGCTACAGAAAGAAATAGAACAGTTGAAAGCACTGCTGCAGCAAACAGCTAAACATAAAGGTATCTTCTAGTAGAGGAAATGAACTCACAGAAGCTGAAGATAGAACTACACAGAACCCATTTAAACCATTATATACTATTGGTACAGTCCATAAGTCCTCCAAATACTCAAATAGATGGATCTTTCAAAAAAATTCAACAAACCACAATCATACCCAAAGCCTAAGACATGGCTCAACTGTGAGGGCATGATTTTTCCTGAGAAAAATGATGGCCTAACTGTAAATCTGTCTAAGATTCATCTAATTTCAGTTGTTTAAAATAAAACAAATTAATCAGTAAACATATGCATGCTTCTTTTCCCATTTATGAACTAGACTGTTTGTACAATTAAAAAAAAAAAAATAATAAATCAACCTTCAGTAGCTTCAAAGAGAACACTGCCTTTATCATCATTTCTGCTCAGCAGTGCAGGGCACCAGTAACAGTGAGCAAAGGCATATTGAACTGAAATACCCAAATGCCATCTCTGCTCTGCATCAGCTATGTTGTGTGATGAAAATGCCTCTTAATGAAACTCAATGTACCATCATAATACAGTTTTACTGCAATCATTGTACTTGCACATTTGGCATGAACCAGTCTGCATGATTCTAAGTAGCTAATGGAGGTAGCACAGATTGTGCTCGGGACAGGATTTCACAGCCCTTGATCGGATGGGCTGCAGCTCTGAAGAACATTATGAGTGAGTTAGAGACCATTCACATCCCAATGCTGCTATAATTAGAAACCATCTACATCTACAAACTGTTGCAATTCTAATCCTGAGGATAACTGGAGCTTATCTTTTACAGTAACTATTGGCAAGTTTGAATAAAAACTCACTTTATATGCCAATAATAGTTACACAGTACTGAAAATACAATCTTACACATTGTTAACCCTTAAAGACAGAACATGTTTTTAGCACAGTGCTTAGTCCTTAAGTGCAGTGTAAACTATTAAAGAACAACTCTTACAGATCTATACAAAGGTTTTTTCTGTTCATGCCTATTTGAATTAGGTTATGATCATATGCATATTCACAGTAAAATTCATCTGAATTTTAGAGGCTGAGCATAAATTCTCCCAAATAAATTGAGATTTATAGAGTACATCATCATCTGAAAATGCACAGATTTATGACAGTGTCAACTCCCAACATCCAAAGAAGAATATTTGAGTGACATGTAGATTGTCTTCCAATCTCTTTCATTTCACAACAGGAAAAAAAAACAAAATATGCAACCCTTTCCAGTATTAGTATATAACTTCATTATTGTCAAACCTATTTGTGTTTATTGAGCAGATATTAAGTGGCTCTGCAATCAGAATTTTAGAAGGTGTTTGGAGCACAACACATGAACAGCCAGGAGCAAAGCATAAGATTGCCTTCAGGATTATTCATGACTTCTAGTATTTCAAAGCTGGCATGAATTGAGGTCTCTTTAATTTTTTATGTGGTGAACTGTGCCTTTTTTTGTGCAACCTTATCTGCTGCAATGACTCATTTCATGTGTGAGGTAGCACTGAACCCATATCTCATCTGGTTCAATAAAATTAATCTTTGTCTCCCCATAGGATGTCTCACTATTTTTTTTTTTAGATGCCATGTATACTTCTAAAACCTTATGATTTCCAGAAAAAAAAAAAGCAGGACTGTTAAAAATAACATTTCAAAAACAAGGTCATCCTAGAGATATACCTGATAGCAAGGAGGGTTTGACAAAGATTCATGTTTAAAGAACATGCACCCATCATTAACTCAAACACAGATAATCAAAGTACTTATCTGCCAAATTAATATGCAGACATTGCTCTGCTCTAGGAAAACAATCTCATTCCCTGCCATCAACCTACACATACTCTTACAGAAAATACAATGCATAAAAACAGGCAACTTCAGAAGATCTTTTCAGAGTCTGCATGTAGACCAGTTTTAAATTCTGCTTTCAATCCATTCACATGCCCTTCACCACTGTCTTGTAAAAATGTAGCACCTAAACTACGTATGAAGCCACTGGATTCCCATTCCAGGCATTCCATAGAAGAACAAGACAAGAACAAAGAGCAGAAAAACCTCAAAACACACAAAGCTCCCCCAGTTCCTAGACCTGAATGCCTTTAAAGCAACTCTAAGTCCTCCAGCCAACATCTATCTTCTTGTTTCTTGCCTCATTTTGCGGTCTTGGAATAAGGAAGGCATTTTGAACTCAGTATCAGAGAAAACAGGGAGATGAAGAAACACATGGTCTCTCTGCCAAAATCTCCAATTTCTGTGATGGAACACACTGTAAACATCTATAAAACTGAAGCACCAACTCTGAAAAACAGTTTGACTTATACTTTCTATCCCAAACACTTCTGATCCTAAAGATTGGTGGAGAATTACCTGAAGAGAAAAAAATGAAAAATTCATTTCTAATACTAGTGCTTTTTGCATTTCTGCTAATCAGCCCAAATTTCTATTTCAGGCACTATGTCTCTGGCTAATTTCAAATGAAAACTAATCTCCTGAAAACTTTTTAATTAGCACTTTTTTTCAACTTGTGTAATTGTTAATTAGTTGTTCTCTGTTCATTTTAAAGTTTGCTGGCATACTGCTTTGAGACTTTATAAAGAGCCCTCAATATTGGTTTTTATAGTTGTAATGTGACAAATCAGCAACCCAGAAAGGGAGGGAATGACACACTTCTGAAATCAATTTTACTAATACACACATATATATATAAATATATAAGATCTGTAGGTTTTAGATTATAAAATGAAAGTAGTATGAAGCCAGTAAAAATACAATTAACAGGTCCATCCTGAAACCATCTGGAACTTGATGTCAGACAAGGGAAAGCTTCTGGGATCTTCTTAGAAACACCACCCCTGTAGCCCTCTCTGATGCCAAAACTTTGCCATATAAACCAAATACTTTCTCTCTGCTGCTCTCAGATTTCAGAATTTTAGTTAACTAGCCTTAATTTCTCTTAACAGAAAAGAGTTTAAAAAAAATTTTAAGTACTGTAGAGGAATGGCAGCCGGAAGACTGTCACTACTGTCTTTCTTGGCTAGATAAGTAAAAGACTTGCTTCTCCAAAATTAACATTTTCATAATCACTTCAAATATCAAGACTTAAATACATGGAGATGAACATGTTACATTTATCAAATTATCACATGCTCCCAAAAGTATGTATATTACTCCCTCTATTGGATAAAATCTGCATGTTTATTGTTCATACTGCAATTGCTGGTCTGGAAAGCACATACACATGTTTTTATCTCAAAACTCCGATCTTTATATCATTTATTGTCAGTTTAGCTACACAAAATTTATATTTGTATGAAATCATAATTTGGAAGTATAAAGGATTTCAACCTTGGAAACAAATTTTGAATGTGTATGTCCAACTGTGTAAATATAGCAAATTAACAGACCTTCCTTAAAAGCAGAGATTTTTTCACATCTCACAACATGACATCCTTTCTCAACCTTGCACAACTAGCCTTCCTGGCCAGTAGAAATAACCGATTTTATTTCCCTTCCCTGTCTCTTCCCAGACGTCTCACCTGATTGCAGGAAGCAGCATCCCAAATGCAATCCTGCTTTATCCCAGGCTAGCTTGTGCATTAGGCAGGACCTGGGTGGATACATGAAAAAGGACCTTACGCCTGAGGTATAAGTAGAAAATACATATCTAAACTCTTTGATTAAGAAAACAACAATAAATCCCACAGGACAAGTCCTACTGCAACTCATGTAACTGACTCTTGAGTCCTAGACAGCTAACAACAATGTATATAGTGATTATTGTACCATAACATTTACATAAAATCTTCTACTATTTAATATATTTGGGGTTTTATTAATAACAATGCATCACCTCAAGATGCCTGTACAATTATAAAAATAAACCCTAAAAAATCTTGACATCATTCCCCTTCAAAAAAAAGTTCGACTGTAACTCCAGTATATAATCACATTAATTTCAAACTATCCTTACTAAGATCATTATTTGCTTCACAGCAAAGAGGATACCATTAATTATACAAACAATGAAGTAGAAAACTTTAAGAGTTATGAGAACTAGACATCTCTAAAGCCCATACTATAAAGATGGCCATTATAATCTAACTCTTCCTGCTGCAGCCTTTGCACTTGTTGCCATCATCTTTATCTTATCTCTGTATCTCTAACTTCCGACTCTTGAAGCAGCCTTTTCTGTGCTCAGCCTGTATTTATCTGCCTGACTAATGCAATCGAAAAGAGAAAGCAGTGCTTTCAACATGCTGTATAAACTCCACCAGATGGCACCTAAAGACAACATGACCCACTACTTCAACATCAGCATCGCACTTTTTTTTTTGGTGGGGTTTTTTTTTCTGTAAGGATTAAAAATCAGGTTTCTGATTTCAGCATCTGGTTTGGAAAACCATGCAGTGTTGTGATTCACTAGCTTACATGTTTTAGGAAAATAGAAACATTTATAAACTGTATATTTGACTGATACCAAACAATGAAAGAAAAATGCTAGAAATAGTGTCATCAATACCTGTGAAATGACACCTGCATTATTCTCTCTCCTTCAAAAAATTTCCCCATTAGTGAATGCAAGTGCCTCTTACTTTCAGCTCGGTTTTTTTTCCATTTTGCCCCTTTCAGCTGAAAATCTTTATTCTCTATGTTTCAAAAGAGTTCTCTTCCTCTTTTCACTGACAAATCTCCAGAAACACAGAATTGCTGCAGTGATCAGGGCCAAGATCAACCTTGACATCAACTTTCTCACAACCTTGACATTCAGAACACTTCAAATCAGTTTAACTCCATCCCAGAAGTTCTCCTAGTAAAAGCTCAAGACAGTCTTTTTGGCCTGTTTTAAGCTCCACAAAAGTAATCAGCAATGCCCTGAAGAGCTGCCTAGGGATGGTGCGAGGTTGTCACATTTAACGGAAACAGCTAAGACTAGAATAGCAGCCATTTAGTATTAATGACAGGACTCATCCTCAAATCCAAATTAATTCAAGGAAGGTATTCAGGGTGAAGACATCCACCCTCAAAACAAACAAACAAACAAAAAACTTACAACCCACTTTATCATCTCAAACATCAGACATGCTGAGCTATTGAGGAGCAAGCACCTGATGATGACAGTTTTTCTCTAGTATCCTCACCAACATCTTTCCATCCTCACTATCTAACTCCCTTATTTCCCATGAGAATAAACTTCTGGATGATTTTTTAGGACAAAAATGCCTTTCTCACTTCTTATAATAAATGCTACTTTCGGACCCTAACACACTCCGACTCAGAAAGAAAACCGCTGTGTGTAACTCGTGTCCTTTCACTGGAAAACTTGGCAACGATAGAACTGTCATCGACGGTTGCTCTACACCAGCTCTACACCGGCCGCATCAGGCCGTGGAACAGCCAAGGACGCAGCCGGACCGGCCCGTCACCCACACGCCGAAGAGAGAGGTCGCTGCCCGGCTGCAGCTCCGAGGAGAGCCGGGGATCAGCGGGAGAAGTCGGGGCAAGGACACGGGCCCGTCTTTGTTAGCAGTAACGGTAACACGCGTTACCGGCGCCAGGAGCGGGCCCGCGACGACCGTTATGGAACGGCTCGAGCCCAGCCCGGCCAATCCGCTTTTCGGCCAACCGCCCTTGGCGGCCCAGGGCTGGAAGCCCAGGGTGTCATGACCGAGCAGTGCCCGCCTCGGCCACGTCACTTCTACCGGCTTCACGACCGCCTCGTACACCCGGCCGGCGGCGGCCACTGGCCCTTCGGGGTATCTGTGGGCAGGCAGCGGCCTCCCCTGCTGGCAACCGTCGAGCTACCCCGCTGGGCTGCATCGCTGGCTCCCATCACCTACGATCCGCTGAGCTTCTTCAGCCCGCCGACGAGGGCGGAATACGAGGGCGCGGCGCGGCCGCCCGGGGAGATCGATCGGCTGGAGATGGAGATATGTCAGCTGGGCATCCGACTCAAGGAGCTGGAGCTGCTGTCGCTCATTGGCGAAGGCTTCAACGCCCCGCAGTGTGCGTCTCCCCGCGGCCGGGGGGCGGGCGAGGGGCCACCCGCGGCTACCCGGGGTCGGCTGCCAGTGCCGCCCCAGAGAGTAGGGCTCTGAAACACTTTGGGCACCTCCGCACCCACAGCTCCCTAAGCCAGTCACGGGGACACAGTAGAGCTCCTGCAGCGTTAGGGTTTAGCTGCCCAGCTCTGGGGGCCTGCACCCACCTGTTCCCGGTCGGACGTGGCCGGGGGAGCACACGGGGTGCAGGCAGCAAAGCTGGTGGCCGGTGTTAACTACCCTGCTCACGGGCAACTAAGCAGAGAGCACTAATATTACAGATGTAGTTCTTTTTACACAAAGGAACAAAACCCCCCAAATAATTAAATGTTAGCAAAAAACAACCAACTCAAGACACCACTCAAATCAGAGGGATTTTGTATACGCAGAATATACCTACTCCTAATGAGATCCTACGGTTGTAAATCAGCATTGGTGTAAAATAAAGGCCACATCTGATGATCACAGATAGCTGGAGGCATAAAAAAAAAACATTAAAAAGAAAAAACACACAAAAAAAAAAAAAAGGTGGGAAGACGTTAAATAAGTTTGGCATTTAAATTTTAAAACCTGCTGGCTATGAAGGAAACAAAGGATATAAAATAGTTCAGCAGATAGTGATCACTGAGAGGTCCAGCAGGGAAGATGTGATGATTATCATTTCTTTCATGGCCAGGTGGTAAATCTTGAGGACTTGCGGAGGTTACAAAAACACATAAACAATGTCCACCAGATATACACATTGAAAGGAAGATTGCAAAGGAATTCTGATCGGTAGTTTGCATATATTTGCTCTTCAGAACATTAAATTAAAAGGTGTGGGGTTTTTTTTTCCCCCTTTGTTTTAGCAATACTCACCTTTTTCCATTTTAATACATATTATTTTAACGTGAGAAACTTTAGTTTTCAGTTATTTTCTAGATTAAAAACTTCAAGGAATATTAGTAACAACACATTTGATTTTCTTAAAACTGTTGTGAAGTACAAAATTAATGACAATTTCTGTTCATTCTTTTTTAGATAAACTTCTGCAGGCACTTAGAGAAGAAAAGATACAACGCCTGAGAGCAAGGAAGAAGCTGAAGAGATAGGCACCAACATTATTATTTCAGCTGTGTATTCTGTCATTATCTAAAATATTCTGTTCTTTTTCTACTTCTATGCTATTCTCCTACTAAATTAAAAATACAGTTCATTTTCTTGTCTTTTTTTGTGCATTATTTTTCTGGTACTAGTAACTGGTAACACTACTATGTAGTTTAACATTCCCTCTAATTACTGTAGGCAGAGTGTTTTTCACAAACATGTTATTCATTAAGAAATGAACTACTGATGTTAAGATCCTTAGGAGTCCATTGCTGTCATTTAAGACACGTAGTTCACATAGTAAATTTCCATACAGGTTTTGTTTTGTTTTGTTTGGGGTTTTTTTCATCTAAACAAGCTTTAGAAAACTTAGCAAAAAAACTTTAGCAAAAAAAAATAAAACCTTTGTTACTGTTACACATTTTACTGTCTTTATTACACAATGGCAAAATGTATTACTTAAGTTAGTTTTTAACATAATGGTCATACATTGTTGACTATAACATTTTATTGTATTTTAGTGCTTAGGCTAAAGCCTGTGTTAGTTTTTGAAGTGACAACATCCTTATGTTTGGAAGACATGTCCTTTCATGAGAAAAAAAAAGGACAAATAGATAGACTGAGGATCTGAAGAACCTCTGCCCGTAACTGTTGCACAGAGGACAACCTAGCAAAGTAGTAAATAGGCTCATCAGGCTGTTCTAATTCAAGAGCAGTAGGTGGCAGGATGAAATAATAGTGAGCAACCAAGCAATTATATTTGGGCAATCAGCTTTTTGTTAAAAAAAAAAGTAAGATTTCCATCTCTTTTTCTAAAACTGCAATCAAGTTGCTCAATTGGGAAGCATTTTAACACATTATCAAAGTTTTATTTCCTCTTATTGCTTCTTACACCATTCACTCTTTCAGTATCTTAATCTTTCCAGCCTGACTTTGATCTACCCTACATAGAGCTTATATTAAAAAAATTAATTTATAACTCCCATTTGTGAATCAGCCAACTATAATAAGCACATTTTATCGAGAGCAGCTAGAAGATCTTAGACTCTTACCATCCACAGTTGCCTCATCAGTGGAGTGTCCTCACCAATATGGCAATTCACAGCTTCCTCAGCTAATCAAGATTCTTCTTAATAAAGAAAAGCCCGACCAGGGCCAGCAGGAGCATAACCAGGCCATATATTGTCCATAACTGGTATACCTCGGGCTGGGCAAGAAGCCCCAGGGCAGCACTAGCAACGACTACCCTTAACATAGGCCAGGGGATGGTCTTCACCAAAGCAGCCTTAAGAAGCCCAGAACAGGGTGGGAGCCGCAGCCCAAGAGCAGGCGGTGAAGGGTCCGAAAGCGGGGGGTGGCTGCGGCCTCCTGCTGGGCTCGGGGCCCTGGCAGCCTCCCAACCTCTACATCGGTTGCACGCAGATCATGGAGCTGCCCTTGCCCCCTCCACATCCCTTAGTAACTCCAGCACAAGCACCCTTCATCTTCAGCTTGCTTAAATCCACTCCTTAGGTCCACCTTGGCAGCATTTAATCGCTGATTAGCTCATTAGCACCTAATTAATGTCATTTAGCTTCTGGGTAAACAGTTCTGTTTTCACTAGTTGGCAACTTTTAAGCTATTTTACTCCAGGCAGCACACCTCAAGTAATTTACAAAGTGGGTTTCTTAAACGAAATATACAAGAGGCAGATCTAGATTCATAAAGGACCAAACACCTGCAAAATCTGGGCTTCAGTGTTTTACAGCTCCCTCTGCAGAAGGAGGATAAAAAGTCTCAGTCTTGAGGCTAAACCTTTCAACTGATACTGAAATGGTAAATTACTATAAAAATGGGAAATGTATTAGTGCCTAAATACTGGAAGACAAATTCAGACAGGACAAAAAGGACCATTATACAGAGGACTTCAAAGGCTTTATGCAGAAGTAAAATCCTTTAAGTTAGGCAACAGAGAAACTATCTTTGTTTTTCCAAATATCCAGAATAATTTCACTTCTAAACCACAAGTTTTCCATGGTTATTGCAAGGGCCTACAAGGATTTCCATTATATGTACTTCCTATTACTTCCCCTCAGCTTTTACCAACTCTTTCACTTTCATCTGGCTCTCATCAATCTAGTTTTCTTGGCTTCTCCCAGCACAGTTTAAATCATTTTCCATCTGTTCTTCAGCTTCTGAAATATGGTTATTTTTAAAAGAACACTTAATGATTAATTATTGGGTGATAATGCAAGGAATAACCTCAGTTAATATGTTGTCTCAATTGAAGTTGCCACAGCATCACATCTACCAAAAAAAAAACCAAAAAAAACAAAAAACAAAAAAAAAAAAAAGAAAAAAAAAGAAAAAAACCCAATAATAATTAATTAAGAATCAAATCTTTTGGTTAACATGCCAAAACAAGGCAGAATATTCCCTTGTCCAGAGTCAGCCACAGCACCGTGCTGTCAGAATGTCTTTTCAATGACACGTCTCAGCTTTCCTAAAAGATCATTAAAGGATGGTGGCTATCTTCACTGGAAAGACAGTTTGGTCTTTTGTGTTTGAAGTAGCACCTACAAAAGTAACTCAGGGACTGAAGGGAAACATGGGACACAGTGAAATATTTCTGGCTGGGAAGAATCATTATTTGTACTTTCAGTTGGAAATATAAGGCACATTCATGTAAAGGAATTTGGTCAAAATGTAATAAGCTTGTATTAATATCCCAAAGAACCGGTTAAACATAACAGCACCTATGTTGATTCTTGTTTGCCCATGAACATTTTGTATACCTTTATTTTTCTTCTCTGTTTCCGCTTGACCTGTTGCATCCAGTAATTTGCTCTCACCTCTGTAGTCTTATGGATTTCTCTCAAAACTGATCTATTTATTGTTTCCTTTGTTAAAATTACACATCTATTAAACAAAACAGAATGAGCATTCTTACTGCAGGGTTTTTTATTCACAAAGTACATATCACTTATTTTTTTATTTGTTTCTGTTCTCTTTAACTGCTTAGGAAAGCTGACATTTAGATGCTGGTACAGCTCAAATCTCTTTCATATAGCAGCTTTGTGACTCAACAAATCTATACCTATAGGATTCAAAAAAGAAACATTAGGCTATGAATTTTATTCATGGACAGAGATCTCAAAGTATCAGTAGGTTGCTTCCATTTCCAACTTTTAACAAAGACTTCTCAAAAGGCAAATGTCACATCTCAGCTAACCTGAGGGCTGAGCAGTGACAGCTGTCTTGCTAAAAGAACTGGATCTACACATACAGTGATAGTCATGTTCTCCCCAAAGATTTCCCTCAGGTCATTCGCTTCTGAAACCTGAAGCAGCATTTAAGTTTTAAAGTATTTTATACCAAACAGTTGAGTCCATCAACTGCTTTATTTTAGTTTGCTCTTTAGTTTGAATTGTTAAATTTCTCCTAATAGATACTCAGCCTTATTACAATGGATAATCAAAATGTAAATTAATCTTCAAGTCAGGCTGCCATAATTAGCTCAGCAACAAATTACAGTGGAAATACAAAAACACTAAGCTGTCATATTTTTTTCTTTTTTCAGCAGTGAATGCTTGCATGATAAGTTCACCTGTCCTGAAAATTCAGCACTAACAACATAGAGTAGGGAAATCAAGAGCAGTACTTAACTCTAGGAAACTTCTGTTTCTTTGGGAGGTAATGTTTCTTATGATCACTGACTTACAGATGTCAAATCAAAGAGGTGCCATAATAGGCCCTTATATAATAGGCGCTAATCAGGAAGCAGTTGGTAAGTGGTACATTTGGCCTTTCTAAGGAAACGTAATTATTAACAATAGTCAGTTGGTTTATGTTGCACACTAGAAACATATATTTGCAAAAGAAATTTTTGTGTATCTTGAGAAAAGCCAGAACAAACCCTTGAGGCAATTTAAGCACTCAGTCACAACTTATATATATAACTCTTAATATACTACTATGTCTAGTACCATAGTAGTGATATGTACCCTATGAAGTTAATGTATCCCCCATTTTGGGACGATCTTGTCCAGCCCTATTTTTTTTTTCTCTCTGAAACTACAAAGAGAGGGAGAAAAGATTAGAAATGTTCCTTGAAATAACATGAGATTTTTATTCCAGATGTCCTGCACCACAATTTGCACAAAAGCAATACTGTCAAAAGCAAATATCTGTATTTTTCTTCTTCATTTCAGACCGACAGCAGGAAACTTAGGCCTGAATAAATACCAATAAAATCCACAGTAACTGTCTGAATAATAGGGGAAGGCACCAAGGACGTGAGAACAAACATTCACAAAGGAAATATAGATGTCCTTAAAACCCATGGGCTTGCTACTGTCCTGCTCATCTCTATAAAGCAGGCAAACAATTTTCTTCAGAGGGAATGCCACCACTGAAATACATAGTTTAAAACTGTGGAGTTCTTAAAACTCTTTTCCTGTCCCCTTTGACAGGTTCTGCCTTGAGAGCATGAGCAGCATGACCCTACATAGCCCAGGAGCCTGGCAGCAACAAGGAAAAGCACATTCACACTTTAAAGCAGCTGATCTGAATAGGAGGACACATCAGGAACAACCAGTAAGTAGCAACGTAGACTTTAAGACATATTTTATTTAATGTGCAAATTGCCAAGAAAAATACATGTACAACTTGAACTAAGCTACAGCCACTAACATTAAAGAAATTATTCTATGTACTCGTAAGCTTCCTTTCTAGAATCACCCTACAGTTCAGAGTAAAAACACAGCCATTTGGTAATGACCCAGAACATTTTAAATGCCTCCTTTTCTATTATTGGTATGATTTTACATTTTTAATTGAAATATAAATCAGCTCTTGGAGATATCCCTTGTGATTGCATAGTATAAAAAATTAATTATTTTCTTCCTCTTTCAGTTTAATCCCCAGACTAGGCCTTACAAATCAGTCTCAATTTTGCAGCCCTAACACGCTTCAGAAAACCATTTTTCCTCATTTATAGCTGAAACACTTATAAATTTTGAGCAATTTTCACAGACACAGCCATTACAGTTTAGTTGAATCAAGCTGTGAACAACAAATATAACACAGATATTTGTAATCATGCAGAGATTGTCCTTTCCATAATCAAAAATGTTAAGAAAAGTTCCTTTCATTGGAAAGTGAGATCTGCAGCATAGGAAGTGAGATAATTTATTGATATAACATCTCTGTAAAAAAGTGTAGAAGCTGTTATTGGAAAGGCTTCTTAGAGCATACTGAAATATCAGAAGGTTGGTTTGTTTCTTACAAATTCACATGTATTTAAATGCTACCAGAGGAATAGGTAATTTATAGCCTTCAACAGTTATCAAGCTCCTTGTAATAATAAACAGTGCTTCATACTAAAGTATCCACTTGCACTCCAGGGTTTCAGTGATTCTAATGTTGTCAGTAAGTTCAGCCCCTCACCAGGGGTGTTAGGAGAAGAAGCCCCCTCAGCCTGCTTTACAGAGGGGGGCACTGAGACAGTGCAAGATTAAGCACCTTGCCTAGGACAAATCCAAAATTCTGAAGAAGGGTCAACTGACCCCTGGTATTCTAATTTCCAGCTACCCATAACCAGGTAGCTTCCCCCTTCTCTTTGCACAATCTTAAAATGCTTGTCACAGGTAATTCACTGAGAGAATACTGGATCAGCCCTTCCCTCCTTGATGTGAGCAGGTGTTTTACCAATAATTTCAGTGGAAGACATTATCTGTATTTGTGTTTTGCATTAATACTCATGGCATCTGTAAGTATCACAAAGCAGAACGTGGGTCAAGATGATGCAGTGCCATAGCTAATTAAAAATCATATCACTTATGTTGGCTACTACTTCTATCACACCAGCAGTATATCAGTGAGCTAGAGAGTGCAGTTCTTCATGTACACCAATGTAAAAGTCAAATTCAGAATTCACAGCAATGGCAAGAAAGACATAAATGAAAATAAAAAGTAAACTAATATAGGAATATCTGAGCTGTACACATCCTCTCTAAAGAGACCCAAAGAACTGTCCAGAACAGACTTTTTTTTTGAGTCTGAGCTGTTTTTTCTGGGTTGCTAAATCCTAAAGTGAAATTCAAGCCTCAGTAAGATGTGTTCGATGCTATTTTCCAAAATATTTGGCTTTACTTATTTTTTTTCTATCAAATATGACATTGAATACCATTTGAAGAACCCACCACCAACATGAAATGAAAAAGAGCCTTCCCAGTCTCTCTCTTATAGAAAGAAGCATTAAAATTAATTCAGTGGAGGGTAAAGTGTTTTTTGTTCGTTTTGTTGGGGTTTTTTCCTACTTGTAGTATTGAAAGTAGTAGATAAAGGCAAGAACAAAGAATAAACCTCAGGTTTACTTACATTCAGATATCCCACGTTTAAAACCCTAAAAAAGAATATGCTGGTAATGTTGCTATTTTTGCACCATTTTAACAAATGATGACATAAAAAGTTAACTAAATACATACAATTGCTTCCAAGCAGTTAACTTCAAGATCCTTTGATCGGCCAATGCATAATTTCTTAGTGTCTACCCACTGCTGAAACAGGAGGTTTACCACCTATTTTTCTCTGCAGTCACTGCTTTTTAGATCCTGATGAATTCCTGGCAAAGGCTGCTGTATTCTGCCACATCACATCTCAAGGTATTGGTTGCATTTGCCAGTGGTGTGGGACCTAAAAGTCACCGATTGCTTGCAAAAAGACAAGAGTTAAGGACCCACAAAAATATGCACAGGCATTCTATATAAAGTTCCACTGGAGGCTGCAAAAGTCAGTGTGCATTGCTAGATACATGAGATTTTAACTGATCCCAGCCTGTGTTATAGTGTTTAGAGAGTGTTTTATGAAGCACAGAAACTGAGCTGAATGAAAAGGGATATGTATTACACACATTGAGCTGATTGAAGAGGGACATATCTGGGAGGAAAACTCAGCTCCTCTCTAAATATTGTAGTAAGTGGAATCACCTTTCACTATGATTTACAATCCTTTGAACCCATTATTGCCTAATATGTAAATGTGTATTTATAATTTTACACAGTTATTTACAGAATGCAATATAGTTTCAAGCTACTTCTTGTGAATGAACCAAGCATAGAAACTCACAAAAAGTCAGGCACTTCTTAAAATAATAATTATTTTTAGCAAACAAAAAAGAAAAAAAATCCCTTCATGGTATTTGCAATTATTTTTCAGACATCTTCTATACGTTTGACCACATAACTATTTAAAATGCATTTCTCATCCTTCATGAACTTCATAACAGATAAACTATGGGAACTAAGTCTTCTCTGTACACCACAAAGGAACCTGAAATGGATGGGGTCAAATAGATGGATCACAGAACAAAACATCCTTTTGGACATGCATATATATATGAGTATGATATGCTACTCATATTGGAAATCCTTGAGGATTTTCAGTATGAATATGATTTCAAGGTGATTTTAAAACATAGTATATTTTGGGGGCACCCCAACAGTTTTCAAAGTCAGGATCTAAGACATCTTCCTGTCACATCACTTTGGTGGCAGTAGTTTTTATGCCTGCTGATATCAGGCAAATGTGTTGAATAGGGTCTGCCCACCAGAGCCCCCTCAAAATGCCTGTCTTATCCCCCATGTCTTCTGCACAGCACAAGCAAAAATCTTCCCAAATAAGAAGAATCACCAGATGCACAGTTTTCTGACTTCATTTCACTCACTGGGCATGGCAAAATATTTTTGATCAAGGATGTGCAGTACAGTTATTCTCAATGGAGATTCTGCAGTATTAACCAGGTCTATGTTTATGACTTGTTAATCTTCAAACTTTATTTTAAAGAGAGAGACATTATTTAATTCTTTTACTAACCTGTATAAATATCATTTCTATATATCAACCTGTAAACCACTTGTGTTTATTATGCCACTCTGCTGCACAGAGAATGCACATGACTTACACAAAGAAGTAGAAGCCTGAATCAATACACTCCTGTGACAGGACTGAGTCTTACACATATCAGTCACTGACAGAGAAATGCACCTTGCTGAGAGCAGCTGTCAAACTCAACCAGTTTCTACTGGATATGAGTTAACACACAAAAGAATCCATGGCTTCCAGACCTGTTAATATCCTTCATATTATCCCACACTTGTTCTCTTCCTATCCCATTTCATGTCAGTGAGGTATGGGAAGACACTGAGATTTGTTTAGGTGCAAGAAATGCAAGGTCAGGACTGTAACTGATCTATGACACCCTTGGACACAGTGGTTGGAGCAGCTCAGACATGATAAACAGGGTGAGCAAAACAAAGTGACTTCTGCAGGCTTAGAAAACCTGTTGCTTTCAAGATCTCTCAGACTTTTAGAAACTGGCAGTTAGCTCTTATATTTGCAATACAAGACTAAAAAAAAGCACATTAAAATGGAATTAATTCTTTAACACTCAGACATCTTGAAACAGAAATAAAACCGTAGCTAGCTTTGTATATATAATCTTTCAAACAAGACAGTTCTGGCACTCAATCCAGTGTTGCTTTTTCTACTCACTTTGCATTTTTATCTTACATTTTCTTATGTCTCACCTTTTCAAAGCTGGTCTGAAAGAGAAATGATCATTACTTATGATAATTTCACCATTTCTATATATAGGATTTACATGCACTTCTATCAAGTTCTACCCATAATATTAGCTACAAATATTTTTCCTATTTCTACACTGTTAGAGCTTCCCTCAAATCCAGATAACGTTTTTCTTAAAAAATGATTGTGAAAAAGTACCATATCCTCTTAGATACTCTTCTACTGATGTTAATAAATGTCACATATAGACTACCTACTGGAAGTGGTCATTATAGACATACTGGGAAGTAGTTGTACATACATTTCAATTGCAGATGTTTCTACTGATGATTTACAAAACTGAAGATAAATAGTGTTCAGAACATCAACATTTTTTGTACACGGAAAACAGTATTTTCATCTAAGCATTTCACATAATTTTAAAGAATATTGGGGCATTTAGTAGAAAAACCTTAATGAGTAAGTTTTTATCAGTAAAAATGGCATGAATATATTCTGATAAGGTGATAACTTTAAACAGGTATGCGCTCTTTGAAATCAGTATTGAAAAACTATATTGCAATTGTAACCATACAAAATGTTTATTATATTACAAATTATTTGTACACTATATTTTCACTTTATCATTGCTTTGTGCTCAGACAGTATAAATATTACAGCATGGTTTTTCTTTTCCAGGAATGTCCTTACTTGATATAATCTTACTTTGTACTTTAAAAAAAAAGTAATAGAGAAACATATTACAAACAGGATAAAAGTCCATTAGGAATGAAGAATGTAAGATGTCTGTGAATGAAGTGCACCACAATGGTTTTAGAGTGATGGTTCAGGGAATATTCAACAGACTGCACATTGTCAATACATTAGCAAACAAAATTGATTTTGAAAGTCTAACAGGTCTTAATCAGTAGTATGAAAAGTACTTTGTTTAACTTTACTGAAACATTGGGGGTTCTTTTCATTCTAGAAGGCTGGTTTGGGTTTTGGTTTGGTTTTTGTTTGTTGTTCTTTTTTGTGGTTTTGGGGTTTTTTTTCTATTCATTTTGCTTCTACATATGCATTCAAACCCTTTACAACTATGAAATTTCCAAACCTTCTAATTTCCAAATATGGCTTTATCATACAAGATATATGAGACTTTACCTTCAGACATTTTTTGATAGAACTTCTCAATTGTTTAAATTTAAGAATGGGTAGAGATCTTCAAACAGAGCTATGTGTCCCAAAGATGCTGTTTAAATCTGATATGTCCTACCTTCTATGCCCCTGTTGGTAATACATTGTTACATTACCCTTCCCACTATATGGCTTCAGCACTTCTATTCATGTGATTGCTGCTGCTTCCATACTTGCAGTTTTAGGATAACTGCAAAATTGGAGTCCAAGATACAGAAATTTATTTCACAGCTCATTTCATGCCCATTGCATAGAAGGGTCTATCTACTTGCAAAATTCCACTGGGCTAAATAGAAGAATCATTCAAAAACGGAGGTAATAAAACTGATGCAAAATGTGGCTGACAATTTAGTGTACATTTCACTTACCAAGTTAGGTTGAGCCAGTTATAAAACAGCTTAGGCTAAATAAAAGTAAGCTGCTTGTCAATTATCTCCTCACTTATATTACAGTGATTTAAATGACTGAAAAATAAGCAGAATATTTTTAAAGGATTCCAGTGAAACTTGTATACATAGACAAATCCTACTAGAGAAACTCAGCCTTGCTCTCAGTGAGTGAAATTTCCACTGAAGCCAACCAGAGCTAGTCTTTCTGTGGCACACCGACTTTGGTCCAGTATTTTAAAGTTATTTTAAAGTTTGATATTCTTAGGCAGCTATTAATTCAGCACAATTTGGATGTATTGTATTGTATTACAGTGATAAGATCAGTATTTTTCTGTCTCAGGTAACTGAGACAGCAGTCTGTCTTTACTAGACATTTATATGAAAGATTGAGTTTCTTTGGTTGTTTCATATCTACGTCACCCAAATGTATATCTGTATACTCCAGACATAGCATGCTTATATTGACCAGTATAATTACTAGGGTTGTATTTTTTCCCCACTTTTTTTGTTTGTTTGTTTTTTTCTCACTTGGTTTATGGAAATTTTCTTACTATAGCAGACTAGTAATTTATATAAATATACAGCACATATACATACTGAAATTACAAAAATACATTTTATTTATATTTTACTTTTAAATAATCTGGTGTTCCAAGGTGTATTTTTTGTCATAGTATAAAGTAGTACAACTATGAAAATTTGCCATAGAGTTGTGCAGTAT
>JANHGL010019010.1:0-20309 GCA_024611195.1 Ceyx melanurus | reverse complement strand
CACGGGCCTCCTCGCCGCTCAATGTGTGTGGTAATTTGGAGAAAACAACACGAAGGTGTGAATAAGAGAATAGAGTAGAAAAAGAGAGAGAGGGGGAGGGGGGGGGGGGGGGGGGGGGGGGGGGGGCAGGGAAGGGAGTGAGACAGAAGCAAAGAGAAAGATTACAAAACCCTTTTTCAAGTTTCATCCATTACATTTAGAACTTTACATCACTGTGTTTCCTGCTTCTTGTATCCTGCTACTACTTTTTAAATGTTTCTATTCCTTTACAGTAGCTATGAAGTCCCTGGCCATTTCCTATATACTGTACATCCAAAGTTCCAAAAAGAAATGAAGTAAAATCAGGATTTTAATTTACTCATTTGTTGTAAAAAAACCAAACCAAACCAACAAAATAAAACAAAACCAAACAAAAATAAAACAGAAAAATATTAAATTATGTCACTACACAAAAGTTTATTATTATTTCCTTTATAGTCACAAAAGCCTATGTACTTTAGCCTAACAATCCAAGATAAACCATATATAATGCATACAAAGTCCAATACATTATAATAAAAATGAAATACTTAACACCTATTCAAATATTTTAGCTATTAAAAAAATGGAAGACTACTATTTTGACTGAAATTGTTATTCTTGCAACAGTTATTCATTGAGACACCTCCACTGACTTTACAGGATTAATATCCCTTCCCTCAATCCCAATCAAAAACATTCCTAATTATAAGTGGTGCAAATCAGTCCAAAGGGACAATTCAGTGCTTCATTATTTCTAGAAGATTCAGCTATGTTTCATTGGCTGGAATAGTGTAGAACCATAACACAGAAATTTTTCATTTTACATTACTGCATTTGAAACTTTCCTGAAAATTGTCACAGATTAATTTAGGGTAGGATATATGTAAGAACAGAACTACACCACCCAGTAATAGATCTGGATAGGTCTTTCTTTTCTAAGAAACTAATTGTTTTTTCCTCTTCACACATGCTTTCACTCCCACCACAGACCCAAGGGAAAAGGGAACTTACTTTGTCCAAGATGTGTTCAAGTCCAATAAGCTTCATATGGAATTCTGTATTTTGTTCCTATGAAACTAGTGGTACCAAAAAATCTCGAGATAATAAACATAATAAACAATTTTTTAAAATGTCGATATTCTTTGTCTCTAAAGTCTGTATAAATATAATTATTTTTCACTCAGTTCTCTGTATGACATATTTTGAGTATACACATTTTTCTACTAAAAAGTAGGTCTGGAATGCTTTGGGTGAAAATATAGAATTATATATAGTGTACGTAATTTAAGCCTAGTAGCATTTACCTAATATTCCTTGTAGTTCCTTGAAAATGCAAAATTAAATGTAGGTGGAAACAGCCAACTCTCATCTTTGGAAAATGAAAACAGGGGTTTTTTTGTGTGTGTGTGTGCATACATCTACAAAGGACAAATTATATCCCAGAGGCAAGATTTGCTACAATACAGCCTAAGCCACATTACAGGCCTTAATGTTGACATTTCATTCTGTTAAATATCCAGACTTCACATTCTGTGCTAGTAATGATAAAGCTCTCACCTGGTAAATGAGGCAGAGAAATGGCTTCATATTCTCCAGTGTCAAAAGTGAAGAAGTACAATCTTTTCTTCAACTTGGAGAACAGCTAATCCTAAATAACATTGACTGTTAAGAAAGCAGTTTAGGATTTTAACTGGAATACTTGGAATGAATCAGTTTGCACGCATAAAGAAAAGTGCTAAGGAGTTTAAGAAAAAAAATCAAAACAAAACAAAAAACCAACAACAAATCAACCCAAACAAACAACAAAAAACCCCCACAGAAATAAACTCCAACCCATTTCCCTTTAACTGCTGCACAATTGAGAAAACTAAAAAAAAAATAAAATAAATAATAAGAAAGACAATAAAATCCACTATAATACTACTACGTTTTTCTGAAAGAAAATACACAACATTTTAGCTTTTTGTAGAAAACCAAAATGAAACAGAAAAAAAAATAAATATCCCCATTTGGGGACTATAGAGATTGTTTCAGCTAATCTCCCTGATCAACCAAGGACCATTGCTCCACTAGAAATAAAGGTTTGAAAATCAGCATTTCTCCACTATGGCACTATGGTAGCTTCCCATGTGAAAGTACCACAACAGAACTTTTTCCAAACAGTCCAGTTTGGAACACTTAAAAATAAATAAATAAATCCATTATACTGTTTATAGGCTATTTTGTTAGTAAGACAGTCAAAGAAAAAAAAGAGGATATGCTATGGCTGATGAAAGTAATTTTCATTCCTCTCTGGCCATCTTAAGGACTTCTGCTAACCATGTTAAGCAGGCAGGATATCTGCCCACTTGCGTAGTTTTAGAGAGCAACAAGGTTCCTAACAACAAAACAAGGTTTCAGCCTCCTCTTCAGACTAAACAACACTAGCTACATCAGTTGCTCCTCATAAGACTTATTTTACAGACCCCTCACCAGCTTCATTGCCCTTCTCTGGACCCACTCCAGCACTTCAATGTCTTTCTTATACTGCAGTGCCCAAATTTAAACAGTACTGAGTCATAAAAGATCCACAGGATCGCTAGTCCCTTTGTTCTCTTTAACATTTTGCATGGCTATATTAATTTTGCAGCTTCCGCATCTGCAGCCTAACTACCAGCCTTGGGCCTTGTAGATAATGGGAGCTAACTCTGAGCCAAAAAGAGACAGAAAAGAGCCTCCAGAGATAAGCCAGACTGTACCAGTACCACAGTTGCCATCTCAGCATAACCTTGCATTCTGAGCCACAGGTGGAGAACACACTGCAAGGAATACTGTGGACCTTCCTTCAGAAGACCCTGGCCCACAGCCACTAGATAACAATGCACAGGCATCAATGGGAGAAAACCTCTGATAATGAGTTCCCCAAAATAATTATAATAATCATGCCTATTCCTAGAAATATTAATACTAATCCAGACTATGTTTCTGAATATGCATGCTTTCTGTTATAAATTACGGATTGCTCCGAGAAACGGTGTGCAAGTTAGAAGGACCTATCCCCCTTGCACCTGATGCCATAATAAACATACCTGCTTTATAACCTTTCCTGGGTTGTAGAGTTTGATTCTGCAAGTCAGTACTCAAGGTGTGGCCTCACCAGTGTCAAGTACAGGGGAAAATTCACTTTTCTAGTCCTGATGGCTACACTATTCCTGATGTAGGCCAGGATGCCATTGGTCTTCTTGTACACCTGGGTACACTGATGGCTCATATTCAGCTGGCTGTTGATCAACAACCAGAAGTCCTTTTGCACCAGGCAGATTTCCAGCCACTCTTTTCCAGGGTTGCAGCATTGCCTGGTGTTATTGTGGCCAAGTGCAGGATGCAGCATTTGGTCATGTTGAACCTCATACCACTGGTCTCAGCCCACTGATCCAGCTTGTTCAGAGCCCTTTGTAGAGCCTTCCTAGCCTCAAGCCTGGGGTCTTCTACAAACTTACTCAACTCTTCCAGTGTAATAGGTTCTACTAGAAATAAAGGAAAAGTTATCTATGAAATGCAAGACTATTAGTCCAGTTTCACTATTAAGCAAAGTTTTCGATTAAAATTAAAAGAGAGAAAAATACAGAATATTCAAACTGAGGATGAATGAAGAGCAGAATAAATTCCATGAGTTTTTCAAAGACAGGCTATCTCAGGCAATCTAAATACATATATTGGTCTTGGATAAGATCTTTAGGAGTTTTCTTAGCAAAGTGGTAAATCATAAGAATATGAACTTCAGTAGATATTGTCTTACCTGTAGAAATTTTATTGGAAATGCTGAAAGTGCTGATTAATATAAGAAGCAACTGAAGAAATTGAGGGGAATAAATGATGGAAGCTATCTGAATTTTTTTCTTAAGGATAAGTTTGGGATTGATTAATTTTTTCTTTAATGGTCTTGGCAGAAAAATTGGAAATGCTGATGAAATTTGCTGAAGATGGGTCTGCTGAAGAGGCTTGATCAATATAGAAGATGATTGCATATCATAGGAAGAACTGGATGATCTCAGGAGTGGAAGTAATAAAAATTAATGGAAATTTAACAATAAAGAAAGGAAGGTAATGTATTAGGGGACAAACACTTTTGTTACAAACCTCAATATTTTTCTTTAAGAAATGAGTAAGAAATAGGTGTATTAGTTGATCTTCTCCAAGATGATGAAATATTTCCCAGTTTCTGAAACCTTCTGCATGCCATAGAATACATTGCAATCACAAGTCAATTGTTTATGTAATGTAGGTAGGAAAAAAAGTGCACATCTATGCTCTATCAAACAAGGTTATTTCCTGTAATGTTAAATGACAATGACGTTTTATTTTTAAAATACAGCCTTCATAATAATACATGTAATTTTGATTTCAATTGTGTTTTGGGTTGCTGTGACAAGGTTTTGATCATGGTTGAGGCTACAGAAATGGCTTCTTTGAGAAGCTACTAGAAGCTTTCCTAATGTCCCATAGAGCCAGACATATCTGACAGACCTGCTGCTGGCCAAGGCTGAGTCAACCAGCAACAGTGTTAACACCTTTGTGATAACATCTTTAAGAAGGGCAGGGGAGAAATCTGCTCAAGGGCAACTTCGGCTGAAGAAAGGAATGAGAATTCATGAGAGAAACAACTCTGCAGACACAAATATCAGTACAGAAAGAGAGAGAGGAGGTATTCCAGGCTCTAGAGAGATTCCCCTGAAGACTGTGCTAAAGACCATGGTAAGGCAGGCTGTGCCCCTGGAGCCCATAGGGCTTAACAGTGGAGCAGATATTTATGTGCAGCCCATGGGGGACTCTATGCCAGAGAAGGTGAATGTACTCAAAGGAGACTGTGACTCAATGTAAAGCCTGTGCTGTAGCAGGTTCCTGGAGGAGGTGGACCCATCAAGAGAGAAGCTTACATAGGACCAGGTTTGACGACAGAATTAATAACCTTTAAGGGACTCATGATAGAGCAGTTCATGAATAATTGTAGCCCCTGTGATGTTCATACAAGGATGCATCAGTTTATACTGTTTTGGAATACATTTATCCTTGAAATTAAAAGAAAGTTTTTAAACAATGGAAAATAACCCACTACTAGATGTAGAAAGGACAAACCAGCTTAAATTATATTGCAGATTGTCTTTTCACCAGCAGTGATTTCTTCCTTTAGCAGGCATATAACTGGATTTAACGACATAACAGATTCCTTCTGGTCTCCTATATTCCTGGATAGAAAAGAGAAAATATGACTACCACTGAAGAGGAGAATTAGGATGAAGAAAAATCCTTCTAAATGGTTTGGAGATGCTTTTATTAAAAACATCCTCTCTCTGCAGTCTTTTCTTTTAATACACAGCAAATAAAGTTAGTAAGAGTCTGCAATAGTCTCCTCATTTCCAGTGTAGGATAGAAAAAAACAGTATATTTAATTATGTACTTTTATTTCTCAGAAGTTATAAACAAGAGGAAGCGAATTAAGTTTGCACTGGAAAATTAATACCAAAAAAACTCCCAAGACTGTAAGGTTTAACTCTGTAACCCTAACAAACGGGGTTTTTTTGTTTTACTTTGTTTTAAAACATTTTGTGTTTATTTAATACACATGTACAAAGAAGTGCAATTAACCTAGTGAAGCTTCTGTAGTACAAGTCTTATGAGGACCATCTGAAGTAACTGGGGTTGTTTAGTCTGTAGAAAAGGTGCTGCAGGGGAGATCTTATCATTCATTCCTGGTTTGAGTGAGAACTAATTCTGTTCAGTGACTTTACTTTTCAGCTCAGTTCTTCTAACTAACTGCACTTTGTGAAGTTAGCAGCATGTTTCCACAGGCAGTGTCTGCTTCTAGCAATGATAGCACCTGATGTGTAGAGTTACTATCAAGGACTGGTGTGCATACCAAGGCCAATACTGGATCTTGTGTACCACACACTGGGGAGTGCAGACAGTGAAAGGCCACACCTGCAGGGAGGAATGAACAGAACAGGTGACCCTAAACTGACCAACAAGGTGTTCCATCCCAAAAATGTCATATTCAGTATTAAGTTGAGGGATCACAAGGGTCTCCCTTTCTTTGACCTCTTGGCCCGCTTTGCCAGCTTTGCTCAGCTTGGCTTAAGTCCTCTTCCAGTTCCTTCGGAGGACTCTATCCATTCTGCCTTAAATTCTGATCTGTGTGTTCCTGAATCTGGTACCAGAACCCAACTCCTGAGCATAGGTGCTGTCTTCTGTGTGGGACTCAACCCCAGTGCCTTCTCCACAGCATCAGTGGAGGCAGTAACGTAATTACCATCAGGGGTGTTGGGTTTAATACTTGTTTTTAATATATTTTAATATATTCAATTTTTGTTGTCACTCTCACTTATACCCTCTCTCTTCTCCATTGAGGACAGAAGGGGATTAACAGAGAGTGTCTGTTATAGGTATAAGGGTCTGCCCTGACCCTAAACCATGACACATTCTCTACAGCTCCTTGAAAAGAGTTCATAATGAGGTGTAATGTCAGCTTCTTCTCCCACATAACAAGATGAGTGGAAATGGCCTCAAGTTGCACCAGGGGAGTTTTAGATTGCATATCAGGAAAAAAATTTATTCACCAAAAGGGTTGTTAAGCATTGGAAGAGGCTGCCCAAGAAAGTGGCTGAGTCACTATCCCTGAAGTTATTTTAAAGACATGTAGATATGGGTGAGGTTGGACAAGTCTCTGAGCAGCCTTGTCTAGTTAAGGGTATCCCTGCTCACTGCAGGGGGGCTGGACTACATGACCTTCAGAGGTCCCTTCCAGCCTTAGCCATTCTATGATTCTGTTACACTTTGAGACTCTGTTTAATACTGGACTTGACAGTGTTACGTAAATCGTTGGATGTGATCTTAAGGGTCTTTTACAACTTAAATTATTCTATGATTTCATTTTATTATTCTATTAATAATAATTTACTCATATAGTTAATATGTATATTTGTATCATGCACATTTTTGACAGTTTAGCAGAATTTATTATTAAAAGCATATCAGAATGGTACAGAAGCACATAGGAAATGACAGCTGGGCAAATGTATTTGAAGTGCATCTAAGATAGGATAAACACCGCCTTTTATTTTCTATAACAATTAGACCTTGTAAGCAAGAACAGAAACATAGAATAGAAAAAATCACAGTTCATGTCATGGTTTTGTAATGTCATAGTTGCAAGTATAGTAAAGCCTAAAATTTCCCTGTAGTTTTGCTGGTTTTATATGTTCTGCAAGTTGTGCTTTATGCAAAGGAACATAATAATTTTTAAGATTGCTTTCTACATAAAAAATAGCATTCTGTATCATAAGTTAGGATCTGATTAGGGAAAATGAGCATATAATGTAGAACTAATTATGAACACAAAAATTACTTTTTAAAAATACAAATGAATCTCAAGGAAAAGATAACTTTACAATATTCGGGAAACTAACACTCATTATTTTCAACAAATGATGAAACAGTTAAGGCTAAGAAACACTTGCTGAGTAATTTTGCTCCTTTTTTTACCACAATAGAGTTAGATATAATCAGTCTAAAAACATCTAATAACTCAGTACTGCATGAATTGAGGTTCCCTGATACTATTTGTTGTCTTAATAAAGTATATCTTTAAAACTCAGATCCTCAAACCCACGAGGTCTTTAAGTGTACTTTTGCACTGTTTGGAATATTGTGTTTTAAGGCACAAAACAATTATTTTCATTAAATTCTTCTAGTTTCCTTTTCTAATCTTTAAGTCTCTCTCCCTTATTCCTTTTCTCTTCTCCTTTGGAGAGGGAGGGAGTTTAAAATAGAGCGTCTGTTATCAGTGGGGGGGTTGCCTTGGCCCTTAACTGTGACAACTACAAATAAGATATGACAAGCTATATAGTAGTGAGGAAGTGGTAAGCTGTATTGACAAATAAAGGGTCCCAGTGATGTGAGCAAG
The DNA here is from genome assembly GCA_024611195.1 of Ceyx melanurus. NCBI lineage: Eukaryota > Metazoa > Chordata > Aves > Coraciiformes > Alcedinidae > Ceyx > Ceyx melanurus. Next base: position 12,349 of record JANHGL010019010.1, on the reverse strand, counting down.
AGGAATTTTGTAGTCAACAAAATAAGGCTGAAGGGGGCCTACCTCAAGTATATTTTCATAATTAAGGGCTTGATGAGAAGGCAACATGATGGCAGAAGCTCTCACACATTCTCTGTGAACTCATCACCACTGTCTGCCTCTCTGAAATGCCTGTGTTCTAATGCACAACAAATAGAGAACATTAGGAATTAGATGTCTGTGAATAGTTGCAGGGCTATTACCTCACTGGGATTAGAGAGACATGGTAGGATAACTCACACAGCTGCAGTGTTACGAACAAAACGAAACAATAGATAGATAGTTGCAGACTTTTTAAGACAGGCAGAAAAGCAGCAGGGATACAGGTCCTTTATATGAGAGTGAGAATGTGTGCACCTTTACCTAGGGATAGAATGGTAAACCAGTCAGGATTAGCTCACAGACCAATGTGGATGCCATCATAATGGGTGTCTGTTAGACTTCCTGTTTAGGAAGACTTATAAATCCTATTTAGAAGATTATATCTTCTTCCAGTATTGGAAAAAGTCTCACATTCACAGTTACTGTCCCTTAGGGAGGACATTTACTACCCTTAAATCTGATTTAGGGACAAGACAGTGAGGTGTAATGAGTCAATAACGGTCAGCAGCCATACGCCTACCTATCTGCTGTCTCATCAATGTTCCTTCATAGAACAAAGAAAATAGGATGAGAAACCTCATGGGTAAAGAAAAGAAAGGGAGATTGCTTACCAGTTGCCATCATGGGCAAAACAGGGTCAGCTTTGGAAAAATTAATTTAATTTCTTGCCAACTAAAATAAATTTGGGTAATGAAAAACAGACTGAAAAATTGAAAACATGTATTTTCCCCACTTCAATCCTTCATACCTAACTCCTCTACCATTCCCCTCCCTGACAGGCACAGGGGAATGAGGGATGGAAATTGTCAGTCCATAGCAGCTGCTTTCTGATGCTCCTTAATTCTCACACATTTCCTCTGCTCCAGTATGGGTCCTATCCACAGGCTTCATCAGGCAGGAAAAAAAATCTGCTAAAACACAGGCTGTCCACAATTCCTTCAGGTAATATCCAGATGCTTTGTTTCAGGGTCTTCCTTGGGCTGCAGTGCAGATATGTGACCCAACCTTCATCTTTCTCATGGGCTGCAAGTCAAATTCTGTTCCAACACCATGAGCATCTCCTCTTCCTCCTTATTCACTGACATTCTTTCTCACTTTTTCTTCTCTCCTCCTCTGCCTAAGTGGCATTTTTGATCCCCTCTGAGAGCAGAGTGAAGGTATGGAGCAAGGAAGAATTGCCCTCAGTGGAGATGAATCAGGTTGGGGAATGTTTAAAAAACCAGGACATAAACAAGTCATTGGGGCCAGACAGGAGGCACCCATTTGTGCTGTGAGAGTCATCTGATGTCACTGCAAGCCCACTCTCAATTATGTTTGAAATAACATAGTGATGGTGGGGGAGGGGGCATATTTTTAGGTCTGGAAGAAAATAGCAATTCTATCACCAAGAAATGCAAGAAAGAAACTCCAGGGAACTACAGGCCAGTGAGCATCATTGTGATTCTGGGAAGAGGTCCATTCCAACCTCAGTTGTTCTGTGACTGTATGAATCCTGTTTAAAATCTTCATGACACTGAATTACTCAGAGCAGGGCAGTTGTTAAACAGACCAGGGCAGTTGTTAAACTAATAAGATTTTAGCCTGAAGGGACTGGAATAATTAACCTCTCTTTAATTCAGGAAATAAATATTCAAAAAGGGACATAGATCTCTCAATTTTAATAACTAAATCTTGGGAGCAACATTTTCATTATTCAACAATCTGAAATTCTGGATGTAAACAGAAATATACTCCTGCCTCATGAGAAATCTCATGATGAAAAAATAGAATTTAGATAGAAACTATTCCTTCAAGAATGACTCAGCAACTGAATATTTTCTCCAGTATCATAATTTTGGAAAACGTCACATTCCATACATATCCATTTTGAGAACCTGTATTCCTTTTTGTTAGGTCCATCAACAAGTTGGTCTCATATATTTCTCTTTCATCTGTAGGAGAAAGGATGCAGAACATCTCTGTCACATCACTGCTGTTTTAGCCATTTCATAAGTATGATTATCAAACCTTACTCTACTGAAACATTGTTTGCCACTAATTTATTGTATTAACTGTTCTTTGTTCCTTTCCTTTGTTAGTTAAAATAACACTGTCCATTATTTCCTGTTCCTTTTTTTTTTTTGTCATAAAATAATGTCCATTATTTCCTATTCCTTTTTGTCAACTTTCTTCAAGCTCTTATTATTTTCTATTCTCCTTTGAGATATGAAAGGCACCTTTCATATCTCAAAGGATTTCCAGATCTCTTGGTTAAGTGTTGTCACAGAAGCCCCAAAAATCAAACAGCAGCTGCTATCCAAAATGGTGTTTATTTAAAATTAAGTTGCCCAGGACTCCTTTTGACTAAGCACATTTGGGTGTCTTTTGGGAATTAGCTACTGCACAACTAATTCCTAAACCTTAAGGAAAGATAAACTAAAATGGGCTCACACTCATCAAGGGAAGATCTCCCACACCAGAGTGCCCAAGATACCACTCACCCAAAGGTGTGGCAAGGCTCACTCAGTCCATAAAGACCCATTCAATCCATGGAAGTGTCTGTCCTTGGATAGTGTGTTCTCAGAGAGGGTCCAACTGCCAGGCCCCTTGCTCTGCAAAGAACGAAGTCCTCTGGCTCTTAGGCAGGACCCTAAGCAGGATAGTGCTTTTTGTCTTTTATTGCATTCTTTACGTCCTCTTTTTTTTTTTTTTTTGTTTTTGTTACAGTATTTCCTTATTGTTGATTTTAATAACATTTGAATGCTTTTAATGTGTTCTAAAATACTATGAACTTAAAAGTTCAAAATACTTTGGCTTCATTTCATCAAGATTTTGTGTATTTTTTTTAAATAACACTAATACAGATGAAAGCCAACTGGTCTTAATTGATATAAGACTTCCTGGCTGAACTATTGGTTGTTGATTTGAAAGTGTGAAATACATTCTTGTAAAGGCCACACAGGTCTTTTGTTTTTCATTCAGTTAGGAATCATAATGCAACATTTTTGTAAGCTCAAGGCACATATCTCAAGACAAGAAAATATATTCCATGTAATTTCATAGAGTAGCATGCAGACACAGATATCAAAATGTTTTTTTCTGATGTGATTGAACACTGGCAATTTGTCTCTTGGCTGGCTCTCCCCTGAAGCAAGACAACTCACTTGTCTGTGTTGCTGTATATTGTTCCAGAGCATAATGTTTGCTTTACTTTCAGGAACTGGTAGTAGTGGTTTATTTGGTTTTATGAAGGATAAAGGGTGAGATTCCGGGAATGAATTAATAATGATATGGCAAATTGCTATTTTTCAAAAGTGACACCTTAACAATTATTTTTCTTTAAATCAAGTGCTAACCTCAGACTGATAATTTTTGAAAATACAGTTTTAATATTAACATTTCATTCCTTTATGGAAGATAATTGTTTGCTTTTAGAACACTCCATAAACACAGTAGAAATGTTAGCCATGCACCTTAGTTCCTAGTCAACCTTCTATCTCCTTACTTTATTGATTGGATTTAAGTGCTCTGCAGACCTATTTGCAAGTAGCTAAGAGCTTTAGGTTATGAGAAGAATATAGCTGTATGTGACAGCTATTTTATATAATTAGGGATTACTGTCAAGGCCCTTTCCTTTTAGTATGGTAAAAAAAAATTTACAGAAATAACATCACAAGATATTTGGTGAACAGTGTCTTCATATGATTTCTTTTCTTTCTACTTCCTAGAAGATTAACAGTTTACAGATGAAGACAGTATGATGGTTCACAGCAGGCTCTGAATCCTGGACTTCTTGTACTAATACATATGACTGAGTAATGAATCATTAGATCTACTACTCTTGCTGATAAAAATAAAAGGATATGGACTCAGACACAAAAATATTACCAGCTGTTACATACTAGTAGCTCTCAGTAGGAATAAAGAAAATTATGTCAAATGAAATAAATAAGCAATTTATTTATTTAGGTCCCAGTGGACTGGAAGCTAGCAATTATGACACCCATCTACAAGAAGGGATGAAATTATGATCCTGGGAACAGACCTGTCAGTCTGGCCTTGGTGCCAGGAAAGGTTATGGAGTCATCTTGAGTGCCATCACACGGCACATACAACACAACCAGGTAATCAGGTGCAATCATCATGGGTTTACAAAAGTTAAGTCCTGCCTGACTAACCTGATCTCCTTCTACAAGAAGGTGACCTACCTAGTGGACATTATCTGGAATTCAGTAAAGCCTGTGACACTGTCTCCCACAGCATTCTCCTTTAGAAACTTATGGTGGAAGGCTTGAATAAATACACTCTGCACTGGATAAAAAACTGGATGTGGTAGTAAATGGAATTAAATCTGCTTGTCATCCAGTCACAAGCAGTGTTCCCCAGGGTTGAGTACTGGTGCATGTTCTCTTCAATATCTTTATTAATGATCTGGATGAGGGGATTGAGTGTACCCTCAATAAATTTGCTAATGACACCAAGCAAGGTGGGTGTCTGGATCTACTAGAGGGTAGAGGCTTTATAGAAGTACCTAGGCAGGTTACATCAGTGGCACAAGGTTAATTGCATGAGGTTCAGGAGGGCCAAGTGCTGGGTCCAGCAACTGAGTCATAACATCCCCATGTTAAGCAACCTGGGGATGTGTGGTTGGAAATCTGCAAGTTGGAAAATGACCTAGGGGTATTGATTGACAATTGACTAAATGTGAGTAACCAGTGCATGCAGGTGGCCAGAAGGCCAATGGCATCCTGGCTTGCATTATAAAACCTGTGGCCACCAAGAATAGGGAGGTGATTGTCTATCTGTACTCAGCACTGGTGAGGCCACTCCTTGAATATTGCATTCATTTCTGGGCCCCTTACTATAAGAAGGACATAGAAGTGCTGGAGCATGTCCAGAAAAGGGCAAAGAGGCTAGTGAAGGCCCTAGAGCACAAGTCCTGTGAGGGAGCTGGGGTTGTTTAGTCTGGAAAAGAGGAGACTGAGAGGAGACCTTCTCGTTCTCTAAAACTACCTGAAAGGAGATTGAAGCGAGAAGGGAAACAGTCTAGTGATGTGTGACAGGACCTAGGGAATAGATGCAAGCTGTGTCAGGGGAGGTTAAGGTTGGACATTAGGAAGCATTTCTTCACCAAAAGGGTTGTCAAACATTGGAATGGTTTCCCCAGGGCAGTTGTGGAGTTGCCATCCCTGGAGCCATTTAAATGGTGTTTGGGCCTGGTGCTCAGGGACATGATTTAGTGGTGAGCTTGCAGTGTTGGGTTGAAGGTTGGACTAAATGATATTGAAGGTGTTTTCCAACCAAAGGCATTCTGTAATTCTGGGACTCTGAGATAACAGATAATCAGTAGAAATTAAAGTAGTGTAATTAAGTTCCCAGTTCCTGGATGGTACATGTAGAAGTCTGATTTAGATCCCTAAGAGTATCTGAGGTCTTAAGGAGTTGTATTCTATAAGCTGTGGTACCAAGCAAAGGATCCTGAGAGCTATTTCTGAAATCCAACTCAGAGAGAAGAATTCAATAGGAACAACAAAACTAGTACATGGCAGGGTTGTGGCTGTCCTTCACTCTCTCTTTTCCTTCCTCAGTGCACACTCTAGGTACATCCTCTTGGGTGTTATCTGCAACTCTTGATTTGTGGAGGAAGAAAAGGAGATTTCTGTTGTGGGTTGACACTGGCCAGTATCTAAGTACCTACACTATCTCTTGCTCATTCCCCTTCCAATAGCAGGATGAGGGAGAGAATATAAAGAGCAAAAGTGAGAAAGCTTGGGGGTTGAGAAAAACACAATTCAAGAAGTGAAAATAAAAAAAAAAAAAAAAGCAAAGAAGTGATGCAAAGGTACTTTACTCATCACCTCCCACAGACAGACTGGCACCCAATCAGTCTCTGAGCATCAGCTACCCTTGGAAGACAAACACTCTCCATCTCCTTTTTTTTTTCTTTTAATTTAATTTTCACACTGTGATGTTATATGTCATGGAATATCCCTCTGGAAAGGAGCAGAGTAAGAAACAGAGAAAGCCTTGATACTATGAAAACACTGTTCCAAATATTAATAATATTCATTTAATTATAAATAGTAATAACAAAACATCAGTGTGTTGTCAACATAGTTTTAGTCATAAATCCCAAACATTGTCATGCAGGTTGCTATGAAGAAATTCATTTCCATCCAAGCCAGACCCAGCACAGTTTGAAATCTATTTTTTCCTAATTCTGATGAAATTTGAATACAAGTAAAGGATTTTTCATAAGTCATTGCCATATTTCTATTGACTGATTTAGAAAGATAATCTCTATTTCACCTTTTTAAGTGCTACACTGCCACGCAACTGAGTGCAAGAGTTGCAGGGCTAGAATAGTAAATATAATTCCAGATTAATGAACTAGGAAACTGCTTTCTAAATTGTTTCATATCTACTACTTACCATATGTGTATAAATAATCCTACAAAGACTGTTTCTTACAATGTTATTTACTGGCTTCTTAATATAAGTGCAAAAATAGTACCAGGAGGAAAAAAAATAATTAGGACTGGAGTGCTTTTAGTCTCCTGGATTCAGATTAGGCTACTGATCAGCCAAAAATGTGAACTTTGTGAAATGAAAGGCAATATTATTCACTTGATTCTAAATAATGGAATTCTAGTCTCTGCTTTAAAGACTGATCATGTAGGATTTTTCCTGTTTGTTTGTTTCTTTCTTTCTTTCTTTTGGGGAAGGTTTTTTTTTTGTTGTTTTTTGTTTTGTTTTATTTTGTTTTAAAGGTCATAGAAAGAAAGAAAGAAAGAAAGAAAGAAAGAAAGAAAGAAAGAAAGAAAGAAAGGAAGAAAGAGCAAGATCAAGGACTTTCCCTGTTTCAGAAGAATGCCAGAATCATTAGGCTATGGAGTCACTTTTTTTTTTTTTTTTTTTCACTTTTGTCAGAGAATTGTTCACAGCCACAGTGCCAGTTGTTAGGATGCCTCCATTTGATAATGAATAACCAAGGATATGTGCACCAACAACGGTGCAGAATGTTTTTAGAAACTTTCATCCTGTAAGGTAAAGCAGTCTCTAATGATCTGAGAAGGTACTGAAAATAATATACGACATGCTGTTCACACATTAAAAAAAAATAATTTGTGCTATTTTGAGTAACCTGCCCAAACACCTCATAAGGGAGATTTCTTGATATTGAAGGAACGTATTAGATTTTTAATTTTGTAGGATAGCCTACCTTCTGCTCTGCGAGTCGTAGTACCAATGATGTTGCTGTCTACAGCAACGAGTATCTCAGGGAAATCCCTGACTTTTTGAAGTATCGCCATTCTCTTTCTTCACTCAGCTGTAACAAAGAAGTATTTGTTGCCTTTGGACTTGGTTTGACTATATCCAGTTTGAGCTGTCATAGTACTTCTTGTCAGACACTACTATTATCAAATATCAGGAAAAGATCTGTATTCTCCAAAAAATCTCCTATTGGAGACACCTAGAGGTGTTAGTATTTTTTTTTTCCTTTCTGCAAATCTCCCTTAAGTCTCTTCTGATTTTTTTACATCATGATCCATCAAGTGTAGTGGCCATATGAGATGCACCTGCCACAGTATCAGCAAGGCTCAGGAGCAAGCAAATAAAATAAATGCTTCAGGTGGATCAGTGTGAAGCTGCTAAAGTCAAGCAGGATAAAAGTGCTATGGAGTAAATTTACCTTGTGTGTTCTGAGGAAGTATGGCATATTGTACCTGTAGCAGGATACAGAAACACTCACAGAGTGCCATTTTTAGTATCACTCTAAAATACTAAAGCAGCTGACTGGCCATGCAGTGGAAAGGTAGGTAAAATTCCTCAGAATGAGGTTATTTTGTTTAGAGAGGCTATCCTTTTTTGAGGGAAGCTAATAGTTTTCTAATCATCTACATTTGTTGCCATGGAATGGAATGAGAAAACACAAGAAAATACTCATCAGTATATTACCTTGGACTAATTATAAAGAGTTAATGCACTTAGCTTTTGCTTTATTTGAATGATTATTGAATACTAATTTTATATAAACAATAAGGAAGTGTAAAATTTACTTACATAGGTCCTGAAGTTTGAACAGCCTGCCTAGAGAGGAACAGCCTGCCTAAGGAAGTGGTTCAATCACCAACCATGGAGGCATTTAAGAAACAAATTGGCAAGGTACTTCAGGACATGCTCTAAGAGTTGTTTTTTGTTTTGTTTTGTTTTCCCTTTTTTGGGGGGGGGCGGGGGGGGGTTTTTTGGTTCTTTTTAGGTATAGCTGGACTTTGTGATCTAGGAGGTCCTTTCCAACCATATTTATTCTGTGTGATTTCTAAATGTAGAAGTGTCATGAATTAGGCCAGATTAAACACTTAATTGACCATGCTCTTTCTGTATGAAATGAATAACAGCAAATATCAAGGGTAGTTTTAGTTACTACGTTGCACAATTTGTCATGTTATATTCCTTGCTTTGCAGCAATAAAAGGCTCTTTCACTTGTCTACATAGAGAAATGCATTCCCATCTGGTCTCAGATAGTTGCTTGGGATAGCAAATTATTTCTCTTTTGTCACAGTCCTAATTTTGTCCTTGATTATGCATTTCCTGCCCAGCAAGATGCAACAGTTCAGTAGCACCTGAGCATTTAAGCAAGAAAGTATGAAATATTCTAATGGTAGGTAAATGATAGACATATTAAGCCTTCATCTAATCATAGCTACTCTGAAATTAAGACTATAACCCTCATGACTTCAGAGCATTCTAGATTTTTTTTTCAAGCAATTATGTAAAGTTCTGATTTTCCAGGAGTTAAAGCAGTGCAAATAATCCTACAGCTACATGAGAGAAACCTTGCTTCCCCAGCCTCAGTGCAGAGGCATGTGCAGAGTAGCCCTGGCACAACTGATGCATGTCATGCCTTGTCACAGCTGCTAGCACCCTCCAGCTCACACTTCATGTGCTCACAGCCTCCGGCAGTCAAACACGGCTTATTCTCTGCTAGTTCAATGCACCCGGCCTCATACCTCCTGTGCACTGCATGTGGGTTCACTGTCACACCAAGAGCAAAACCAACATCATAGTTAAGAAGAAAACAAGCTGTTCTCTGGCAGAACAAGGAGTTAGAAATGGATTATAACAAAAAGAGAGTACTTTTTTTCTCCTGTAGAGATGGAGAGTTAGTGCCAGATTGCTTGTGGAGACTTCACATGGCTTCAGATTTCACAAGGTAACTCTTCTACAACAACATTGCTATAATACTAGCAACAACAGCCAATAGTGGAATGAATGTTGTAGACATTTGGTGTGTAATTAAGTTAAATCCAAGTTTACTTCAAAAAACAATGACAGCCCTCACTACAACTAGGCAACTTTTGGAGACCTTTTTAAATAGGTCAGTTTATGTATACATTTGCTTCAAGTGAAGGGGAAGATAAGAGTTCTTGAAATATTTCGTATTAACACCCACTCACAGGGATGTGAGTAAGTCTGTGCTTCTAGTGTAGTTTCGCCTTACTCAGCTATTTGTGAAGCCAGAGCAGGAATAATCCTTGTTTTTTCTAGTTTCCTTCCTTAGGTTTAAAGGTGGTGGGCTAATCAGCCACATGCTAGCTTTAAAATCATAAGTGACTCACTCTGGAGAATGCCTGCAAAGCTGCATTTCTTTATTTGCTAAGAGTATTTGATTTGCATTTTTGAATAGATTTGCTTGTAGATGGATAAACAAAAGTAGAGACACAGCATGGCAAGATGAGGGGGATGGACTTGGTATTACTGTGATATTTATGAGTAACAAATAAAATTCAGTCTTTAATTCATTTAAAGACATTTTTAGCAGTGTGCAACAGAACATAAAATACATACCTGCTCTACACAAAATATTAAGAAGGATATTGACCATGTGGCTTAAAAATTAACTAGAAAACCAACAATAATCATCAGTCCACAGTCTGTTGGAGAATCTTTGAAATGCAACATCTTTAATTTTTGCCTTTGCTACTTCAACCATTCTAAAATGAGGAAAAATTTTATTCCCCTTCCTACATTGAATTCTGAAGTATCTGGTTAAAAAAGACATTACCAAAGAGAAGCTGGATGTCTTAAGCAATGTTGTTGATATTTTGTGGATAAATTTTATTTCAATCTTGTTTTGCCTTCATGTGGAATATTTGTAGTGTAGAATGTCAGGCATACCCAGTTACTTGCAGTGTTCTGCAGCCATAAATCTGACAGTAAAAACTGATGCTTGTAATATAAAATATAACTTTGTCTTAATGTATCCAGAAAGTTCCTTAAATTAATGCAAAAATAATTCATGTAATAATAATAGGTGTTAATGAACACTGAGTACATTATTAAAAGTTTGTCTCGTTATAAATTTTTTCAGCTATAAAGATTACCAAATACTTATTTTCTACTTTTGCTTTCTGAGAAATACATTTTTCTTAGGCTTTAATGATCTTAGTATTTTTCATAGAAGTAGTATTTTTCATAGAAAAAATATTCATTGACAAATAGGCATCTTCTGTTCCAAAGTTAGCAGCTATGGTAAGGAAAGCAAAAAATAACTTTCATGGGCCAGCAATGTATGTTTATAGTTCAGAGACACACAATTTTTAATAGAGGCAGAACAAAGAACTACTTTTTCCACTTTTGACTAGTACATTTTTATAAATCTATAAAGAGGGACCAGTCAGACAAACGACCTCAGTTTTGTTTCTGATGAAAATGAAGTGTAGAGATGCATTTTCATCACACAAAACCATGTAATAATTGATTTAATATCTCACTACACATCTGTACTGAAAGAGACGTATTTTCCTTCAAACTGAAAGAAAAATAACTACATTAACATATGCATTTTCATCTTCAAATTTGAGATTTTACTTCTTCCATTTTTTTACAAAAGCCTGCTCACAATAAATAAATAAAGGAAGTTCTTAAGTATTCCATATTATGTAGATAATCTCTAACAGTAAACAACACTCAATACTGTTACTCAGTTAGTCCATGAAGAATATAGGATTCAATATGGATGGGTGGGCAGTATTTATCCAGTCAATGCAGCTAAACTTTACTCTCTACAGCTCTGCCTCCTTGCCCACCTTCATTTAATTACTTTGCTAAGTTGTTAAGGAGAAAGCTGTGGCAGAAGATGAGGTTAGTGTTTACGTCACTAAGTCGCTGTGCAATTCTTCACTGCTACCCTTAATCATTACTCAAGATTGATCTAATTTCTGATTGCAAAGGGTACATTAATTTCCCACCTAGAGAGCATTAATATCTGTGCTTTTAATGCAACTATTTTTTCTCCCACATTAGCACTGAGCTTTTTGTGTTACTCATCCAGCTTTCAACGCATTGACTTTCAGAGTTGAAGTATCTGTTAGAAAGTTGGAAGTGTTTTTTTTTATTTGCTGCCCAGTGTTAAACCACCAGGGGCTGCTGTAGACTGTGCAATGGACCATGAACCAGCTGGGAATTTCTGGGACCTTATGCCAGATGGAATATTGTCCAGCATGCTTATTTACTCAGCATTACATTACATTACATACTGAGTTACTGAATGCCATGTTTGCCTTGGCCTTTATTACTAAGACCAACTACCATGAGTCCCAGTCCTTCAAGACCATAGAGGAATTCTGGAGGGAGGAAGTTTTTACTTCAGTTAAAGAGGCTTGGGTTAGAGGCCTCCAGCTAGACTCAGCTCCACTGACCACAACTCTCTCGGCTCTGTCCTTTAGCCACTTCCCAATCCACCTCACTGCACAATCACTCAGTCCACAATTCTTAAGCTTGGCTGTGAGGATCCCATGGGAGACAGTATCAAAAGCCTTGCTGAAGTCAAGGTATATAACATCCACTGCCCTCCCTTCATCTATCCAACTGCTTGTGTCATCATAAAAGGCTATCAGATTAGTCAAGCATGACTTCCCCTTACCGGAATCCGTGTTGACTACTTGAGATAAGCCTCCTTTCTTCCACATGCTTAGAGATGGTGGCAAGAACAAGCTGTTCCATCACCTTTCCAGCCTGTGAGGCTGACAGGCCTGTAGTTACCCAGGTCCTCCTTTTTGCCTTTTTTGAAGATTGGGATGACATTGACCTTTTTCCAGTCCTCAGGCACCTCTCCTGTTCTCCAGGACCTTTCAAAAAACATGGAGAGTGGCCTAGCAGTAACCTCTGTCATCTCCCTCATCACTCATGGGTGTATCCCATCAGGGCCCATAGACTTGTGGATGTCCAGTTTGCTCAACTGGTCTC
>JANHGL010019009.1:8389-23025 GCA_024611195.1 Ceyx melanurus | reverse complement strand
ATTTTTTAATTAAATTGTTTTAGTTCCTTTTTTCTAATCACTAAGTCTCTCTCCCTTATTCCTTTTCTCTCCCCTTTTGGGAAAGAGGGGTGTTAAAAGAGAGCGGTCTGTTATCGGTCTGGGGGTTGCCCTGACCCCAAACCGCGACAAACTATAACACTATGTTTTTGTAGAACTGAACTGAAGAAATAACACAGAATCTGGGACTCTTAAACCTGCAGATGAAGGGCTACTGCAGAAGACAGTGGAACAGCTCTGTCCAGTTTCTCTGGCCTGTCAGTGCCTGTGTGTTCCAGCATTCCCAGCCATACTCCTTACATTTAGTAAGTGTTATTTTTCTTTTCATTCAAGAGGTCAAAACCCTTAAGTTGCAGTTGCTAGAGATGGGATTCACAGCTAAGTACAAAGAGTTTTATGTAGCACAAGAATTTTGTTTCAGTGTACACCCTTCATTGACCATAATTTTTATTGATGTTCCTGCTGAGTATGCATTTTTTAACAGCTTTAAATAGTCTCTTGATTTATATTAAGATGTCACATGCATTTTTCTCTTCTGACTATTTGCTTACAAATCAAATACATTCAAAATGAGGCAGGAAACAGTAAACAAGTTTGAAACTTGTGTATAACAGCAGGGGAAAATCCTTTCCCACTGTTTGTGATCAGCTATTTTATAGGAATTCTTTTTTATTTGTCTGATTTTCAGTACAGAGAATGATTAATTTTCATTTACTTTTCTTATCCATAGCTCCAGTTCAGCAACAAACTTTAAGTATAGAACATACACTCATTTAATTGACATCACTGGGATTACTCATTCTTTGAACATGTGCTTAAGTGAATTGCAGAACTGGATTATTTTATTTATATATGCTGGTTTAGCTATGTGTACACAGAACTGTGAATAACACACACTCCTTGTAGGTTCTGTTTGTATGTAGAACTAGAGAGAGAAAATTACATAGAAAGAATATGTGCAGTATTTGATTTATTCTTATTTTCTCAGTCTTTCCAAACTGTATTTAACAGAGATGCCATTGTGCAGGATGCAAGATGTTCTCTTGAAAGCATCACTGAGGTGCTTTAAGAAATGATTCCAGCTACATGTTTCCTGCCTTGTTGCATGATTCCACTCCCTCAGCCAGCAGAAAGGAGAGTCATCTTCTCCCTCTACACCTCTAATGGATAGTTAAGCATCCATTTCACTTAAATTCTGAGGCATAGAGTATTTCAAATATAAACTGGGTGAGTTTTTGAAGTGGATGAAGAGGTTTTTGAGGGAGTGTGAAAAAGTAGGACTCTTTCTCTTTAAATAACTAGTTAGTTGTTACAGAGCCATGACTAAGGCTCTACTTGCTGCAAAAATGAGTGGAATGCACTGCACTCAGTTAAAAGCAGCTTTATCTACTTTATTATATATATATATATACTGTATTAAACAAGAGTAACTGTTTGGCTAGCTAGTAAAATATACCAGAGCACCAACTAAGTTAAATAAGGTTTGATTGATGGCAGAGTCACTACATTACTTGCTACAAGGCAATTAAAGATAAGCCAGTGTACCTAAAACCAGTGTGATTATACCATGAGTAAACTTGTATACCACTAATTAAAGCAGTATGTTTATAATATTAGTACTAATGACCCTATGAGCAGTAGAATGATTTTGATCTGTGGGTAGTAACTGTTTTATGGGGGTTGTGAATGGGCAGAAGGAAGGGGAGAAGGGCAGCCCTCCTGTCTAGCTATGAGTTTCAGAATAGAAGCCTTTTCCCTCCAAACTCCTTGGAGAACAGGGAAAAATCTACCCCTAGTCCCAGACCTGGGCAATGTTTTTTGTCTAAGGATACAGGGAAAGGAACAGAATATGAGGTGTTGAAGTTTGTGTAGTGCTTAGTACCTTAAAGTAAATGATAGCAGCAATTCATTAACACTGATACATCAATACTAAATTGGAATAAACAATTGATTATGATAAATGCAGTAATTTTTAGATCTAAAAAGCAAATCACACACACACAGAGCTATATATATATATATACACAGAGAGAGAGGTTAACCTGCAAATAAAATTGAATTCTTCCATAGATTTAAATCAGTTTGTGGGTAGCAGATGGATAGAATTTCTCCTCTGATGGTCTTAGCAGACAGTGGAGCCTGTGAGGAGCCCCAGCTCAGGACCTGCTGAGACCCCAGAGCACACCCCAGGAGTGACCCTCTGCAGAGCCACCTGGGGCAGGGGGTCTGATCCACCACAGAGGTCTCAACTGGTTCATTGTGCTCACTGTGGTAGAGCAACTGACCTTAAATGGTGAAAGAGAAATGTTCTCTGCAGTGACTTCCACAAAGGTTTCATCCCTACCTGCTAGTGGCTTCTGGCACATCCTAAATAAGGGTGGGATCTGAGCCTTGTTGAAGAATGGACACCAATGGAGTGAAGAGCTGCTTAAACTAAAGGACAGTGTTGTAATAGAACAAGTAAGTATTTTAAATACTGCAATAAGAAGGAACACAAACCTCAGTAAAATACTCTAATAAAAGCAAACTTCTGATGTTTATACAGATAGAAACCTGCCATTGAGAGTTTGCAAGTGTGTTGTTTAAAACATGCATAATTAAATACATAGTAAAAGAACATTTAAGGGTAAAGATGTGTTGGATGAGGTACCTTTGATCTGACTGAAGTAAACCTACCCTGCTGCAGGCTGTTCAGGGGAAACTAACTGTGCACCAGCAGAAGACAGGTGGTCCAGTGCCTAGCAAAGCAATCTGAACACATTTTCCGTGCCCACCAGAAGCCTAACAACTCTTCCTTACTGCCTGCTGCAGCCTACAGAGGCAGATAAATCAGTGCAAGCACTCTACACTTTGCACTGCCAGGAGTTATTGGGTGCCTTCAGGGTATCAGGTCACCTCCTCCTTCTCCTGACAGTGCAACAAGGAAGATCAGGGGTAGTTAGGCTCTGTCATAGAAGATTTGGACTAAAGGACTTGGAGCTACATCAGGAGAATGGAGACAGTTCCATGGGCTGTGGACTGCAGGAGTGCAATGTGTGAGTGGGTAGCACTGGTGCTGAGCAGTCTCTTCCACTGGCAGTGGGATCAGAAACAGGATCTGATCCATAATTGCTCATGAAGTTTGCTAAAGACAGACAAAGATGAATGTTTAACAATCTAATCGTTAGTGATTATAATCACCAACAGTGGATTTTCAAGCAATTAGCAGTAATTAAGCTCTCATTTATAACTCATTAATATGAAAACCAGTAATTCTATGGCTGAAAAGCTCCCATGCAGAGGATTTTGCAGACAGAAAGATGTGATGAACCATCTAGAGTTTGAGATCTCCAAATGAGGTTTGATAAAAATATCAACACAAATACTGCTAAATTCCAGCTAGTTGCTCAGGCCAATGTGTGACAGTGTGGAATGTTGTCATTTACTTGGAATTCAGGCCCCTGTGGGAGAAACCTGGTAACGGTGAAGGAGAGAAAAAAAGGCATCATTCCTCAAATTGCCAATAGGCAAAGTTTCATTTCTACTTCCATTTCCATTAGTTCTATGCACTGGTGGTTTTCCAACTTACTTTTTTTTTTCTGGGAAAATCATGTCCTAGCACAAACATCCTCAGTTAAATCAGTGTATTAATGAGTGTATTTCTCTAGGAAGTTATATAAAGCTGCCTGCAGTAATTTATGTAGTCCTCACAGGGAAGTGTATTTCTTTTACCAAAAGCATATTATTTTTGCATACTGAGTTTATAAGTTTCATGCAATTCTTTATAAATCAGGAGATCCAAGGGAGAGGGACCTGTGCATAACAAAAACCTTTTCCTTGTCACTATATATTGGGATTATGAAAGTCTTCACCAAAGTGATGCCATTTCTAGCTGAAAAAGGTTCGTGATTTACTTGCCTAATGCCTGAGTGTAGACTAAATTAATCAGGCATCTGTGTTTGGACTTAATGACTTTGTGGAACTGGCATTTGTGTGTATGCTGCAGAAACATGAACTTTTATTTATGACACTGCATCTGACTTATTAGTGACTTTTCAATCCTCTTTCAGAGTTCAGTAAAAGACATAGCTTTTATGGCATGCAAAATGTAAGTAAACCACCAGCACACATCTGGAGGTTTCTCTAGTTGTGTGTTAGAAAAATCTTATTCCTACTATTTATTATCAGATGAATCAAGCTTTTATCCACATGTTATATGCAAAACTATTTTCTGCAATCAAACAGAACATGAAATTGTTTCTGTACCTTTGATTTTTATCCCTGCAAGAGGGTCAGGAATGGGTGGGATTTTCAGATAATGCTAGTTGCATTTTTCAAGGCATTGAAAAAAATACAGTCACCTTTAGCTGAAAAGATATTTGCAGTTCTGTGTCTGCCACCAGCAGCATTTTGGCTGCCTAAATATAGTATCTGTAGTTCAAAAGAGGGAATACTTGTCTCAGCTAACCTGTGAGGATGAAAGTGAGTCTTCTTGCTTTTATATTTCCCCAATTCTGGTTTGTTCTTTTCATTGCAACGTTTCAAAAGCTTAAGCATACATCTGCATGCTAACGAGCCATAAATTAAAGGGCTGCTCCATTTCATTATCTCATTTGTAATGCCTTGTTTTTCCCACTTCCCAAAATCTCATGGCATACAACTGCCCAGGGAAAATCACTGCTGCAAACTCTGTGCTGGAGCACTTGGAGAAGTTCCCTCAGTGGATGGAAGGTGAAGACTCTGCTCAGCGGTGTCCCAGACAGGCAGTGTCCTCTCACAGCTCTCCTGGTCCTGGGTGGTGGTGGACACATCAGCAGTCCAGCTGCTCCTG
Source organism: Ceyx melanurus (assembly GCA_024611195.1). NCBI lineage: Eukaryota > Metazoa > Chordata > Aves > Coraciiformes > Alcedinidae > Ceyx > Ceyx melanurus. The sequence goes on along the minus strand of JANHGL010019009.1, from coordinate 18,197 downwards.
CCAGCTCCTTTTTGCTCCTTGTTAGGGAGAAGGAGTTGTAACCATGTCTCACCTCTGTCAAGAACCAACTCAGGAGCTACACAGAGGTATTTTGTTTTGTTTGTTAAGCAACATAGAAGCTGAATGTGGCTCTTCTGCCACATTTCCTCAGCTGTAGCCTTGTGCAGTAGTTTGCTAGATCTCAGTGTAAATTAAAGTTAACCTGAAGTTGGTTTCACTTACATTAAACTCCCCATAGTGCCAAAAAGTATCTCCCACTGCATTTATCTTTGCCTATATCCTGAGGTACCCAGCCCAGTGCTGACAGCCTTGGCTTACAGCTTTATCCCACTTACAGATTATTCTGTGCTAGGACATGAGGTCCTAGAAACTCTAAAAAGCTCTTTTTTTTTCCTCCCTTGACATCACCTGTGATGTGGGATTCCTGTTCCCAGGGAGCTTAATCTGTTGGAGAGTTTTCCCTCTCCTGAACTGGGCATATAACTGCTGCAACATCCATTTTTCACTGGGGCTTGGTATTGTTTCAGAAGCGGTTGAGTCAGTTGCTGTTTCAGTCACAGCAATTCCATGCTTGACTTCACTCCTGGCAGGGTTTTTTTCTGCCTTTCAGTAAATGATGAGAGACAGATCTCAATGCACTTCTGTCCATTTAGAATTGAACATGAATTTAAACCTCAAATAGAAAACCAGCTAAATATTGAGGCTGCAGGAAGATGCAGCAACTGAGTCATCACATTTGTGCACTAAACTTTAATATCACAATTTTGATCTGTTGAAGTTAAAAAGCATCAGAATTTCACCCTGGGCATATATCTGCTTACTGAGACTAATAAGAAAGCCTATCTACTTCTCAGCTGGAACTTACTCTGCAGTTTGTTTTCCATGGCCCTGCAGCTGTCTCAGACTTATACCAACCTCTCAGCAAAATAAATTTGGCATTTAAATAAGTGCTGGGGAGAAAAATTCTGCGCTAACAATTTTTTAATAATCCTAATTAATTATTAAGCAGTGCTAATGACAATAAACAAAAAAATTGATTTGCTCTTTCTACTGAAAGAGCTGAAATCATTTACTCCTACAATGAAAGCAATTAACCAGCTAGACTAACAGTGATGATGTAATAATGTCCCGTTGCTAATTAATAGGAAGGTGTTTGGTGGGTGATAAAGAGAGGACTGCAAGATAGTTTCAGGTAGCAGATCTTTCATCCCATTTATCACTGGTATGTTGTGGTTTCCTTCAGCTGCAATAAATAATACATTATCTGGGCAGAAAAGCTGTACAAACCTTGGTAGATAGAGATTTTTTTTCCCTTCCAGTCCCCTTTGGGTAGCAATAAATGACCATGTAGGACTGACCTCTTCCTTCTTCATGTCTTTGAGCTGCTTTGTCAATATTTGTAACAACCATGGTTTTTCTCAAAGCATTCTAGCACTTAACCTACACAACCTATACTCAGCTTTTATCTAAAGAAAAACCTGTGCTGCCTTTGAGAATTTCTACACTTAGAAATGATTTTTCCTTCTTTTTACTCACTTGTATGGTCTCATAGTCAGGTATATCCTCTGCTTGTGGCACACAAACAGTATCTTGGGTTCTTTTTACAGATAAAAAATCAGTTCTGAAAGCATATGCAGAATTTCACTGCTATCATGTACTGAGGATCATATCCCAGCTTCAGGCTTCTGTCTGATATTCCACATCTTTGGTCCAGCCTAATTTACAGCTTTGGGTGAGAAGTTAACAGTTCACATGCTAGTTTTGATGACACTCTCCCCTGCCACCCCACAGGCTCTTTTAGAACGTTATTTCATTCCAAGGAATCATCACATACTCTGTATTTATGACCTTTGCATTCTGTTCCTGTGTGTCAGGGTGAAGCTGCATTCCAAAAGACAGGAGAAAGATCAGGAATAAGCCATCATCAGAGCAGAGTGGAAGCCTAATTAGTGCCTTTTTTCAGTCTTCCATAACAAAAGGCAGTCTTAAGGAAGGAACTGGAAAGAGACTGGTCTGCTCTCTGCTGTATTTAAGATATAAACACCTTTGTAAGTACAGGTGTTGTTGCTTGGAAGGCAATGCTGGTGGACACCATGAGCTGATCAGAGGTGCAGGCAAATGTGTTCAAGAGCAAGGAGATCTGGCAGTGATGGGCTGTCTGGGTAGAACTCCTGTGCAGAATACAGACATCAGTTCAGAACAGAGGAATCCACCGTGGTGTGTGGGCTACAGGTGATGGAGATGTTGCCCATGGAAAGTCAAGAGAGGGGGAGTCTAAGCAGGTGAAGAACTCTGCTTTAGACCATGCTCAGCATGATTTTAGTCTCCAAGGACTAACGTGAGAGAGGCTGTGGTTTTTATTTGTGTAGAAAAGAGTTTTGACTTGAAGAAAGAGAGTTCATACTGCTGAGCTAGAACAGAGAGAGGAGCCAAATTTGTATTCTGTAGAGAAAATTAGAACATTAACAAGAAAATAAATGTCTGCTGATACTCTTATCAGGAATAATCCAACCAGGAATAAAGACTGTTTTCATCTGAGGACATTCTGATTATTTCAAACTTCCAGAGTACAGTAACTGTTTTCTCTGTGAAACTAGTGAAGCTGCCAACCACTGCCTTTGGGTCAATAAGTATTCTGCTGATCCCTCAGTTTTATTTGTTTACATGTCTCAAGACACTGCATGGGTTGCATTCTGAAAAGATCAGAGGCAAAATGGTGTAACAGCCACATCAATTATTGATGAGTTAAGTCACGATATGGAATGTGTCTTATCCAAATACAGCTAAGGCTGAAAAGGAATTCTAACCTCTGCTCAAACCCACCAGAATTCAGAAACTGCTATGTCAAAGTTGCTCATTTTTAAGCTCTCATTGTTGCTGAGGCTGCCACAGCAAAGGAAACCCATCTGCATCAGGGATTCTTGAATGCAGGCATGGAAAAAGCACCCAGCAATGCTGGCCTCGTGTAGGAGATCTCACTGATGCTCTTCTCCATCCTCCCACTAAAGATGTGTGGCCAGTGCCAGACATCCTATGGGCTGCCACACCTACTGTAGATGGCCACTGTCACCAGCCTGTGTGGACTTTGTGAGGCTTAACAAAGCCAAGGGCAAGGTCCTGCCCCTGAGTGAGGGCAATCCTGGGTCTCAGTAGAGGCTGGGGGCTGGACTGAGAGCAGCCTGCAGAGAAGGACTGCATCCTGAGCTGCAGCCAGGGCAGTGTGGCCAGCAGGTCGAGGGAGCTGAGGGCTGTCCTGGAGACTCCTGGAGACATGAGCATCAGATAAGAAATAAGAATGTTCTGGATGTGCTGGAAATAAGATGGTTCTGGAGCAGGGGAGTGGCAGGGCATCCAGCAAAATGCTGTTATTATCTGATGAAATATGCTCAATTGCTTCTGGACTTCAGGGCAAAATGAAACATGTAAGAATGGACTAAATGTCACCATCATCTCCACAAGTATGAACAAAAGGTGTGACATCCCATGTGTTGCTGTAATTGAAGATCTAACTCATCCTGGTGACAGTGAAATAGCCTTGACCTAGAAACCACTAAATCTGGAATAATCAACCAAGAGGTGCAAGTGTGATTCACACAGCTCTGATGAGAGATCTTAGTCATTTGCAGAGAAGGAGTCTGTAATATGAACAGCTTTTGACAGGGGCAAACAGCAGGGGCAAGGGCTCTGTGTCTCACCTGTATGCCCTGCAAAGAATTGCCCCAGCTTCTTATCCATGCCCAGGGCCTGTGTCTCCAAACCCACTGAGTGCTGCTGTGTCTGAGAATCAGAAGGAGTAAAAAGCTGTAACGTCATAAGATGTTACTTCCAATTTTTGATTATTTTAGAGTTTGAGAGCTTTCTTCATTTAGTGAATTCCATGGACAGTTTGATATGATTATATATATATATAATACATATATATATGACTATATACCAGCACATGGCAGCATTTGTAAACCTAGATATACAAGTTTAATGATAAACAAATTACATATGATTGCTTTTTCTAGCCTCCAGTCAGAGTTGATCACATGGTCTTGCATGGTTTTGGTTATATTAGAATCTTAAATATTCTTTTTGTCTGCATCCCATTACACTTGTTTACACAGCACCTTGGATTTCAAGCACTGGATTCTCACAACAGTAATAAAATAATATGGAAAAAACTTTGGATTTTCATAACCACCCCCTTTAATTGTTGTGGGAATCAGCCACAAATAACTTCCATTAAGTACATATTTGTTATAGGTTAAATCATCTCAATTGATTGAGTTTTAAAAGTTTCATGCAGTTCATTTTTGGGTCTGCTCAGCCCTCTCTGGACTTTCAAAGTCTTTGCTCCTTCATGGTTAGTGCTGTGACATGGCAATAATCCTGCCAGAGAACATGGTCTGGCTGCACAGGAGTGATCTCAGCTACTGATCTTGTTAGAGAAGACTGGTGCTTTTTAAATGAAAATACAATTGAGTAGAACACTGACAATTTGCTAATCCCGTCTGTCAGTGATGCTGCTGCACTACACTGATGGAGGGAAAAAACACAAAAATTCTGTTGTGTGCTTTGGTGTCACCAAACAATCAGCACTGAGATGTGGATTTGGAAAAATAGAAGATTTAAATGGATTTGTGGCACTTTTCTGTGACAAAAACAAAACAAAATTACAAAAAAAAAAACAAACCACCCACACACATAGACACAAAAAAAAAGAAAACCCAAAACAACTGAATTCTCAGAAATACTCAGTAAGCCCCTTAAATGTTCCCCCTGGGCTCCCTGAATTGCAAGCATCCCAAATCACCTCCTATCACTGGACCATCTATGCAAAACGGGAATGGTGATTTGATCTTTTGTGTACTTTCTGTCTTTAATCCAACACTTAGAAATATTTCAAAGGCATGGCTGACACATTCTGCCTCCCAGTAGAGCCACTTCCCTGCTTCTTGTGGTTCATAGAAAAGCTGCCTTGTGTATATCCTGAATTACAGATGTGTGTGCTGAGTCACTCCACCGAACAGTGGGGACCTGGAGAGACCTGGGAAGCACCCAGACCCAGATGCCTCTTGTAATGCACCAATCAGCCCAGTTATTGCTGCCTTTTTTCCTTAGAAGTCATTTTAAAGCCAGGCTTTCTGTGTCAGCACTGAGAAGCCTGTGTTAAGCCCGAAGAGCATGCAGAGTGTAACTAGGGAGCTGTCCTCCAGCTGCACAGGTTAGGTGCTTGCAGCCACATCATGCAACCCGGCTGCACCAGCTGCAATGCAAACAAATCATTACAAGTAGCTGATGGGCTCAGAAATTGCTTTTTTTTTTTTCCCTTTCTGGCTGAGCACACGATGCCCTCGGGGGAAAGGGAGTTCTTTTGCTGTGTTGCAGCACCGTGTGGAGCCGGGCTGGTGCTGCAGTGGGGAAAATGAAGCTGCTCAGGCTCCTGGTGACATGAGCTCCTGCACTGAAGAACCTGAACCTTCGGTCATTCACAGTCACTGCATGAACAGCACTGCCTCACAAGGATACTCTTGACTCCATGACAGGGAGAAAGCAAGAAATAAGCAACCTTGGTGCAGATTACAGGGGTGAGCCCACACTCTGAATGCAAAGTTACTGCTGGAGGATGAACACACGCTGCAAGAAAACCTCCTTGGAACATCTGGCAGGATTATAAATAGCTGCATATTCCCAGAAGAGAGAAGAAGGTTAAAAGAAAAAGAGGCTCTGCTTCATCCTTGCTGCTGCTACCCAAAATCTGCATTAGTATGGATCACAAGGTAGGATTGGAACTGTCAGCCAGTGGCTGGGCCAGGGGGAGCCCATTTCTTAGCAGTGTTTCTGTTCTGAAACTTCACAACCACCAAGGAGAAGCAAGCAAAAATAATTAGGGAATCTGTATGTTTAAAGTCCCCTACTATTGACCCCTACTTCAGTGCCTTGCAGGGCTTGGCAGTGCCTACAAACTGCCAAAAAGATGTCAGTGGAGAGTGGAACATGGCAACTGAAGAGAGGTTTAAAAAGCATCCTAAAGTCCCTGTGCAGCACCTCCACTAAGCTTCATTTCAGGGGCCACAGAGGGACATTGCAGAGCCACCAGCCACAGAAAGGGAAAATAAATCTTCCTGCTCATGTCTGTAGCCTGTTTGCTCATTCTGCTGAGGTGGAGACTGATGGTTTGGCCTTTGTGCCCTCCTTAGTAACCTCAGAGGCTTAAGAGCAGCACATCCTATTTCCTTAAGCACAACTCACAGTCCAGGCTGTGTGGGTAGTGACTCCAGCTGGTGTAGCTGCAAACACCAGCAGCCTGTCTCTAAAGCTCCAGCTCAGAAAAAGTGAGGGAACTTTGCCTAGCCTCTGTTCTCCTAAATAAAAACCAATTTTATCACATAAGTAAGCTTTCATTCAAGAAAACCATTTTGCTTTCTAATTCATCTCTGAAACTAAATTCTGATCTATTGCTTTGGTAATAAATGAGTTTGGGAGCTCCCACTATTCCCCCAAAGCTATGCTTCACCTCCAGAGCATCACATTGAAGCAGAAAGATATTTGCAAGTCAATTTTTCAAACTCTAATATTTCACTTGAGTTGCATTTCTGCAGGGAGAGGCAAGAATCATTCCAACATTGTTTCATCATATGCATGGCAGTTGGGTTCTCAGGATAGCCCACTTGGCTCCTCCTTGGTGTTTCCTGGCTCCATGAAGAATCCCAGGCAGGATGGGAGGCCACAAGCCCCACCATTTAGTGCTGGCTGGAGGAAAACAGGCTCAGCCTGGATTGCTCCAGGCTCTGGGATGTTCTGCATCCTCTTGCTGCAAACCAAGTGTCTCCACTGCCCTTAGTGGCCCTGTTGTGCTGACTGGAGCTCTGTCAGAGTGCAGAGGGTCAGTCTGCTCTGCTTTGAATGCTGCTCAGCCTGGTCAGGGGGCAGAAAAGCTCCTTTTTGTTCCTTTCTCCTTGTCCTAGGGCTTCATCCTAGAAAAGCTGGCTGGTAAAAGAGCAAACATGGGCTTCATTTTAACTAGATGGGTGTTACACTGAAACAAACTCGATCTATTCACATACTTAATGTAAAGCACATGCTTCAATGCCACCAGGATCCCTAAATCCTTGCAGAATTGAGCAGCCTGCACTGGAACAAACCTCTGCTGGAACCAAATAATCACCCTGAAGTGATGTGCATCACCCTGTGTTTGAGGCACAGTGGTTTCAAATGCATTGTCAAGCTCCCGTGTATTTGATTTAATTACTGCATGTGATAGCCTCAGGGAAAAAATCTGATTTTTTAATGTAGTGTATTAGCTGCTAAACCCCATGTGAAGGAAGCCAGTGTGATGTATGTGCAGTGTGAGAAAGACTGATGCTCACCCTTCTGCTCTATCACTTAGGCTGTAACTAACATTAGCTATTCCTGCAAAGGTAAGGGCTCTGAAAGATGCTCCTACAGCTCAGCTCCCTCCTGATGGCAAAAATAGGAGCCTTAAATCTGGATTCCAGCCTGCCTTCCTTACAAATGCAGTTCTTCATTAGAGTTAAAAGGAGAAAGAGGAGTGGCAGCCAGCTCTGGGACAGACAGACAAACAGGCTGCCTCACCCTGGCTTTCTGAACCCCTCAATTCACCAGAGCCTGTGCTCCTGTTGCCATAAAGTGATAAAACTGCCTTTAAAAAATATTAACTGTCCTCTTTAGGCTTTGTAGCACCTACTCTGCAAGAGACTGGAAACACTGATTAGCACCAGCACTATCTCCTCAGCCAAGGACTTCCACTGCATTCCTCATCCCCCTGTGTTTAGGCCGGAGCCTGTTGTGCATCCTTTAGCAATGGCTCAGGAGGCAAGGGGACTATTTCACAAAATAACTGCTGTTTGTATCACAGGGCAGAGCTGTGTGCCAAAACCCCCTGCTGTTCTCTGGCTTTCCTCATGCACCCACAGAGACTTGCACTGGGCACTGGCCAAGAAATGGCATTAAGAAAGCATTACTTTGATGACCAAATGTTTGTAGTTCTGTCCATCTTCTTTCAGATTTCTGCCACACAGGAATTTCTTCAGTTGCTTGTGGTCCATCCAGCACATCCATGGAGTCTCTGGAGGAACACAGCAGCACTGAGTGTCAGACACACTGAAAATGAGCTGAGTGTGGTAAAGGAAAGCCCAGCCACATTCAGTTAATTCTATGCCACGATTCTTTCAGCAGCTCCTGGATGATGTGGGCATATTTCTCACCAGGCACAGCAGAGGGAAACATCTTGGAGCATCCCCAGAAGGGAGATTGTTCAAGTCTACCTTAGAATGATGGTAATTAATGTAATACAAATTGGTCTCAGTGTCCCTCACAAGCTGTGGACACCACATTCAGGGCTCTAATCACCCCCTGCTCTCTTTGCTGCATGGCCTACAAGAGAGGGGGTCCTGGCAATAGCACACTGCAGTCTGTCTGCAACAGAGTCTTAATTTCAAGCACACTAACTAATGCATTTACAGCTTTATAATGCATATTTACAGCTTTACTCCTTCTGGTAAGGCACAGATGCCCAGGTGAGCTCCAGCAAAGGTAGGAACTGGATTCCAGCTCCCAGGCTGTGTCCTCAGCAGCACAGTTAACCAGGCAGCATTTCAGATGCATCCCGACCAAAGGATCAAAACAATGCTAATGGCAAGTGTCAGCTTGCTCTCCTGCAGCTCCAGCTGCAGCATCCCTATGGCAACTTAGCCCAGTGAAACTCTTCACCCACGTGGCTCTGCAGTTGCTCTCACACAGTGCCCACAACACCAAGTGAGTCTGACAGCAGATCTGCTTTCTTGTCACCACCAGGAGAAGTTAAGAGATCTTCAGCAATTTTTTACAGGGGCTTTCTTACCCAGATCTTCTCTGGAACAAAAACCATGACCACTTTCCACTCTATTGCTAGGAGAAAAATAATCCTCACAAAAAGACCACAGTGCTCAGCAGCATGAGGATCACTGGTGTCTGCAGTAGCCACAGCTCAGCAATGACCTGGCCTTGGAATGTGTTGTCAGCACCACAGAGCAATGACCACAGGCAGAAACTGAGACTGAAACACAGGAGCATAATGAGGCCATTTTAACGGCCATTTTAAATCATTAATCCAGCCTCTGCACCTGAGTTTACAAAAAATCCTTGCTACAAGTTTTTTTTCAACAACTCCACATCATCAAACACTGCTGGAGGGGCCCTGACTCACTTAGCTTTTAAAAAATCTGCAGAAACCTTAAGGAAATACCAAACAGCTCTTGAACAATTCCAGTTTCCCACTGGTAGCAGGAGACACCAGAATGCTTTCTGCCCACAAGCATTTTGTGTGTTTCCCTCCTTCTGTGCTGCCCGTGGGTAAAGTTTGAGCACAAGAACTTCACATTTACTTGAGTCTGCCTTCCCTGTTCTCTTCACTCCTGGAACAATAAACAGCACCTCACTTTTATTTTAGTGTGTTTTCAGCTAAACATAAAACCCCTAATAACGTTTCTCCAAATTTAATTTTAGAATCAAATCTTCCCCTATCAGTGCCAAGTGCAATCAAACAGACTGCAGCTCAGGAGCTCCAGCTAAAAATACACTTCAGGGGAGTCAAACCAACTTTTCTGTGTGTTTACATTAAGCACTGGAAGTGTCCATCTTTTAGCAGGATTTTTGAGGAACTGATCACTCAGGACCTCACTGAATACAGTATTTCTTGTGGCTTTGCTAGAATCACAGAACCATGGCAATGTCTGGGTGGGAATGGAGCTGCAGAGCTCCCCCAGCCCAAGCCCTGCTGAGAGCAGGGCCATCTCAGCTAGAGCAGGGTGCTCAGAGCCTC
>JANHGL010019008.1:56176-84073 GCA_024611195.1 Ceyx melanurus | reverse complement strand
CGTCCGTCCTCCTTCCATCCATCCCTCCCTCCCTCTCCCCACATCCCTCCCTTTTCCTTAAAAACGTGAGCTCCGGGGTGCAGCCCCCTGCTCTGGCAGCATCCCTGCCTGCCAGGAGCAGCCTTTCCAACCCCCCTCATTCCATCCGCATCCCGGTTCTATCCCCCGCCCCCAACCTCTCCAAGCCCGGGGGGTGTCTGGATGCGGCCAAGAGGTGCGCAGCCTGCTCCGGAGCCTCGCTAGACGGGACCCCCCACCACACACACACGTGGGTCCGCCGCCTACTCCCAACGGCGGGCTTTCCCTTCCGGTTCTCCAGGGGGCGGATCCGGGCGGGAGTCCGGGGGTCGGTCTGCGGCGGCAGGACGGGCCCCCCAGCCCCGCGGGGAGGATGCTGCGGGTCTCGGAGGGCACAGGGTTGGGGGGAGGAGGGGGTTTTGGGGACGCAAAGCTGCCCCTGGGGACTCACCGAGCTGGCGGGTAGGAGCACCCAGAGATGGGGAGAGCTGGAGCATTGCAGCCTGCGCGTCCCCTGCGCTGCCGGGGTGGAGATGCTGCGAGCTCAGGATGCACCAAGCTCTGAGTTCCATCCCATGCAAACGCTCTGGGGGAGGTTTGGGGGGAAGGGAGGGAGGGAGCTGTGCTCTCCCCGGCAATAAATCAGCTTCCCCCCCCCCGCCAGGGTTTGGCAGATGCTTCTCCGCAGTCCCGCGCTGCCGGTTGATCGGCGGACCCATCCCACTGTCTCTTTGGTACCCCCTCCCCAGGTCCCCCGGCACGGGCTGGTGTCTCAGGATGGATCCGCTCTTCCCAGCCCACATTTTAGAAGACCCCGACCTGCGAAGGCTTCTGAACGACTCCTCCATGCTGAACCTGAGCTTTCTCCCCAGCAACTGGTTCAACAACGGCACCGGGGACAGTTTCTTGCCTCTCAGCATCAAGATCACCATTGTGGTCGTCTACTCCATTGTGTGCATCGTGGGGCTGGTGGGCAACTGCTCGGTCATGTATGTGATCATCAGGTAGGACATGCAGTGGGGAGGGGGCTGAGAGCAGGGGGGGACCTTCCCCAGTAGATCCCTACCGCGGGTAAACGTGCTACCCGAGGAACTGGGATGTGTTTTCGAGGTGGCATTTGTTTTATTGGTTTGCTTTGATTTGTTTTTCTCCCTTCCTAGGCTGTGATGAAGGTTGCCACCAGCTTTCAGCTGCCCTCTGGTGCCTCCTAAAGTTTAACCCAGAGAATGGAACAGAGTGATCAGATCTCCTCAAAAAAATTGGGGGGTTTTCCGTTTTTTTGTTGTTGTTGTTTTGGGTTTTTCTGTTCTTTTATGTGAACTGCCAGGCAGGGAGTTGGATGTCCCTGGGTAGGACAAAGTGCTGGGAGCATCCTGCAGTCAGGGTGCTGGGTCTTTAATGGGATGTCTCCCTCCTGTGCTGTGTCCAGCATCTCAGCTGGGGCTGCAGGTGCTGCTCCAGCTGGGAGCTGGTGCTTTCCAAATCTCAGTGTAGTTACAAGGGAAAGGACCTGCTGGGAGGCTGGGTATTACATTTACAGGGGGAAAACAATCACAAATGTCACTCTTCCAACTCTTTGGAAAGCAGAGACATGAATCAGATGTGACAGGATGCTGTGGGGATGAGGGCAGCTTCTCTAGCTCCTCATGCTGAAGGTGGGAGAGCAGAGGGACCTTTGCAGAGAGGCAGAGCATGGAGCCTGCACCACTCCAGCATCACTGTCCAGCCTCCCTGCACATTGCTGCCGTTTGAACTGCCCCTGTGTGGTCCTGCTGTGGTTCAAACCCCTCTGTTCCCTGGGATCAGAAACCCTGCTCCCACTTGTAAGTACAAAGTAAGTTGATGCAACCATTAGGGCTGGGAATAAAACACCGGTAGCCCCCTTCTGATCTCTGTGCCATGTACATTAAGGAGGGAGCTTCCATTTCATACTCAGAGCAAATTCTTGCTGCAGGTGTCTGCTGCCAGCACACCAAAGTCAGGGTGGATTTGTTTATTCCTCCAAGAGAGGATGAAAATATTTAGCAGATATTCAGCTGTTGATGAGCTTAAGCCTTGGCTCCTGCCAGGAGCCCCGCAGCTTCCAAAGCATCTTTCCCTTGGATACACACAACTCTGCTGGGGGAGATGCTGCAAAACTGGTATCTCAGGTTGGTGAAATCTCTGCTACAAGGGCATAAAGTGACGTGACTGTTCCTCAGGCAGCCTGCCCGTGCTCTTTCTGCCGAGCAGTTTCTGGCAGGGAGAAGGGATCAGAGCAGCCCTGGGGAGTCTGAGGGCGGAGAGGGGAGGTTTGCAGCTTGGAGAGCTCGTGGCTCTGGTGTAGCAGCAAAGATTGGAGTAGGTGTTTGTGGGTGAGGGTAAGTGTGGTGAGCAGTGAGACACTGCAAGTGAGGCATCTCTGTCCCATGGTGATGCAGCTCCCCTGGAATGACTGAGCAGTGTGCAGGCAGGGGAAGGGAATCCGTGCCCCATGTGTGAAGCTTGGATGTGTCTTGGAAGGGGGAAGCCCTGGCAGAAATCTTCTTTCTGCCTGTCTGCAAAGGGTTGTGGGATGTGGACAGCAGGACCCTGCTGGGCTCTGCCTGAAGCTGTGGCAATTGTATCACCAAGATGTTCCAAACCAGTATCCCTGTCAGGGTGGATGTGTGCCATGGCTATGCAGGGAAGTGATTTTAATGTGGTGCCTTCTGTTCCACTCCTTTTTGGCTTTGGTGCCTTCCAGTTGGATAAATGGGACCTGAGAAAAGTGAGATTTAGCACTGGAATTTCCCCTGGAACTTGACTTTGTGTCCTCTGGTTTTAAGCAACTGAAAACTGAAGGCAGGTGTGACCCCCATCCTCCTCCAGGCCTTTTCCATTTCTCTTTCCCCTTTATCCATCAAAGAGCCAAGAGAAGTTTTAATTATTTGGGTGCTCCTTTTTTGGGGATTCACCTCTGTTTTTCCACAAAATCCCTTCTGTGTGAGCCTGGAGAGGGACATTTGAATAATGTGTGCTGGGGAAGTTATAACTGAGCTAGAACATGGGTAGAAGCTGCTGGTTCTCATCAGTGTGTCCTTGGAGCTCAGTGCTGGCTGACCCTGATGTCGAGTTATACCCAGGGAAGTGACCCATCTTGGTGTGGTAACTGCACCTTTTGTTTCTCTCTACCCAGGAGTTTTCTCTCCTTGCCCCTCTGTTGAGGTCAGGAGCAGGTGTGGTGATAAATTGGACTCTAAATCTCCATAAATCTCCAATTTTTGACCCCAGTCATGTAGCCAATTTCAGGCAGAGCTGCCCAATTAGCTGCTGTTATGACTTCTCACACACAGTTGGTTTTTCTTCTCCCTAGACTGCAGCATTGGTGACTCCTGGGCTTCTTGCCTTCAATAGCATCTTTTTTTCAGTAGGTAAAGTCAGTTGTGGGTAAGACAAGGTGGGACTTTTGGAGATCTATCTCTTCTATTAATGGAAAGGAGACTGGCAGACCCTCTGTGCTGCACTCACACACATCTGTAGGTGTAGTGCTTCCTACAAAATATGTTGTGGTTTGTGGTTTTTCTTTGCTTGCTTTATTTCAGCAGGGATAACCAGACTGCAGCATGCTACCCAACCTGTAAAACCTGCTGTATTCTCTTCCACAAAAGGAACATTATGGTGATGTACGTAGCAATTCTTCCCTGCATTTGAGGGAGTTGAGAAATACAAAAGCTCTGCTACCAGCACTCGAGGAAATTGGAGGCATCGGGAAGGCCTCGTGAAGAAGTTGGGTTGGTTTTGATTGCAGCACTGAGGGGGAAAAGTTTAAAAACCTGAATTTCACACCAAAAATTCCCCATTCAAAGCCTCGTCTGGGTTTTCCCCTCTGTTGTAGAAACCAGCCTACATCTCTATTATATTTGGAGTGATTTAACATTTGGAATGATTAATTTATAAAGACGGGCCTCACGTGACTGTCAATCCGCTTCTAGTGCTGAGCAGCACTAATTGGATAAGACAGAGAAGGGCTCTCAGGAACATGATTTCCTGGACAGTATTGTGGGGAACCTGCCTTGTCTGCAGCTTTGTTCTGCTGGCTCATTGTGGAGCTCCTTGTCAGGGGAAAGAATTCCTCCCTCCCCCCCTTCCCTCCTTCTTCTGCTATTTGCTCTGCTTTGCATATATTTCCTGTGCTGCTTTTTAATGACTGTGAAATGAGGAATCCAACAGCACGAGGCAGAGAAAAGTGGGGAACAGAGGGGGGTGGAACCAGGCTGCTGAGCTCCCTCCTACCTATTCACTGAGATCTGCAAGGACAGTTGCCCAAAAGCTTTGGTTTTTAGGGAGAAAAACCAAGGGGAAGTGTTGTTCTTGAGGTGGCTGAGCCATGGGGCTGGAGGTGATGCTGTGCTGGATGGGACAACCCTCCAACCCTCCACCACCCACCAGTGGAAGGGACTGGGGACAACAGGAGCTTCTGGTCCAGAAGGTGTTGTCACCAGCTCTGTCATGATGCTACAATGTTCAGCAGTGGTGATCTGGAGGACTCCATTCCCCAGTGTTGGCCTGGATCAGACTCTGAGGAATAGGAGTGAGGGCAGCTGGGGTGAGACAGGGAAAATGAAGTTAATTATGACACTGCAGAGAGATGCTGATTCCTTGATGGAAAGCTTTGGAAGGGAACAGCCTCACCCAGCCAAGTGCCTTGGAGCTGGAATTGAGTGTTTAATGCTGTGTGAACCCAGCTGACACTGGTGGGACCATCTGGGACCTCAGCTCTCTCCAAATCTGCCTCTTTTAGTTTTTCCCAGCCAAAGAAAAAGTCAATAGTTGCCATAACCCATGCCAAGGGCTCTGAGCTGTGCAGGGTGGTTGGAGCTGGGGGAGGATGGTAGGGTGAGCAGGAGGGAGACCTGTTGGGATAGTGGCTGCAAAAAGTGGGTCTGTAGCTCCCTAGTTGCCATGTTCCCATGAGCCCTGGTGAACTGGGCTCAGCCACGTGGCTCAGAGTAGCTATGTCTGGCCCCTGCTAACAGATCCTGGAGGGCCCTTGGTGGGATAAGTTAAGGGCAGTTACCCATGAGCAACAGTAATTCTGTGACGTTTAATGTGGGACTTGTCAGGGAGTGGACAATTCCTTACAACATTTAAAATGTGAGCAGCTCAGGAGGGGGCAGATCCAGCACACAAACAGGGATGACAGCATCTTGCTGCAGAATGGATGCCAGTGAGCATCATCCTTGGACCAAAGCACAATTCCTGGTGGCCATGAACCTGCTTGGAGTTGCCTGAGCACATTTGGGAGCCCTTGGATGAATTGCAGAGGCTTTTGCAGCCACCCAGCCCCTGCCCTCAGCATGTCAGTGACTGGGGCTGTGCAATGTCCCTTGAGGAGGGAGGGCACCAGTGTCACTCAGCGATGGCAGAGGGGTTCAAAGGGCAAGAAAATCATCTGTCCCTCAGCTCTGTTACTCACCCTGGCTGGCAGCAGGCTCCTTAACTCCCTGCTAGTTGGTCACCATCCTGCCAGGTAATTAATAAGCTTTTACATGCTGGTGTTGCCAGCTGCTTTGGCTGCATCATCTACCTTTGTAGTTCAAAGTGATTTACATTTGTTCTTCTTAGATTCCCCTTGGGGGGGGGTTGTAGCCTGTTGAATGAAAGAATAAACTGTCTCAAACTGGGTAATTTCATGATGAGGGGGCTCTGAGAAGGTAATCGGCAGAACAGGGACATGAAGAGCAGGGTGTGGGTGTATGGCTGGGAGGACACAAATTACTGTGGTACATCCCAGATCGAGTATCAGCTTCATACAACCCATTGGAAGCGGTGATGGCAGTGAACTGGTGCTGATTTCTACCCTCAGAGGGTGAGAGCAGCTTGGAAAAAACCCTTCCTGGGTTTTTTCTGCTCCATTTTGCTTCCCTGTGTGTGTCTGGAGAGGGTGGCAAAGGTTGTCACTGATGCTAGGGCGTGGGGTGGGAACAGAAGGAGCTGCTCAAGATGAACATCACTGTCTGCATCCTGATGAGCTGGAGCTACGAATGTCAAAATCCAGAGGCTCCAAGAGGCAGAGAACTCCTGAAGATCACACTCGGGGTTCTCCAGAGCTGAAGGTTTTCCCCTGGTCACTCTGCCCCTGGTATCTTCAGCCCTGCCTCGGGTTGTAGTTTTGCTACAGCTGGTTGGTTCTTGGCTCTGGGGCATCTGGAGCTGCTCACTGCCCTGCAGCTTCTTGCTGCAAAGGAGGGAGGGATGCTCAAACAAGTTTTCAGCTCAGCCAGGGTCAGACTCTGTCCTTGTGAACAACAGGACCTCCAAGCCTCTTAAAGAGCTGTTTCCTACCCACCTCCTCCTCTCCCCAGCTGTGGGTTTCCCTGGTTGAAGCACAGCTCTGTCCGAGGTAACGCTGCTTGAGGTCCACTTAGCAAAAAGGAAGGGGAAATTGAGTGCTGAGCTGATACCCAGAGGAGTTTTTTTTTCCTTCTCCTCTTGGGTTTCAGCAGCTGAGAGAACAGGAGAGCAGAGCAAAGCGATTACTTCTGTGACAAAGGTGGAGCAGGATGGAGATCTGAGAACTGCCCTGTGGGAGATGCTCCATTAGGAAATTGGCTCTGTGATTGAGTGCAAGAAAGTGGCTCAGTGGGGAGCTAATGTCCTCTGCGGAGGCCACAGGCTTATCTGCTTTGGAGCTGTGCCATTGTGGGGGGGGGGGGGGACCTTCAGTACCTCCTAAAGCCCAAGAGTTTAATTTGTCCTCTTCTTTTTTTGGTGAAGATTAAGAAAGAGAACACTCTCAGTTCCTGGAGGAAAAGAAAAAGATGTTAATCCACGAAGAAGTGATTGATTTTTCTGTTTGTACTGAACATTCTGGAAATGTTTGGGAACATGGGTTGGTTGGGATAATGGCCGTTGGCTCTTGGCACGTAGGAAAGTGGTGCTTGAAGTAATTAAGAGTAAATTAATTTCCTCACCTTTCAAGAACACAAAATTGGCCTTAAAATCCACTCAAAGGTGGCTTGAAGGAGGTAAGGGGTGGACCAGCCATTCCAGTATGTCTCTGCATTGGAGGGAGTGAGGGAAGGTGGCTTTGCCATCACCTGGAGGGGATGGTGAGGACAGAGGCAGCAGAGAGGGACTGGCAGAAAGTGAATTTTGCAGGGCCAGCCTGAGTAATTGCACTTGGACTATGAATTCTTGCTGAGAAGTCTCTTGGAGGAGAGGAGCCACTGAGGTTTCCTGGGGCAGAGGGAGCTGGGAAGGAGCTGGGGGTTTGTAACCTGCACACCTCAAACTTTGGGGTTAGCTGAGTTGCCCCAGACTTTTCATGGTGCTGGAGACAGGGTGTGCTTAGAGGCAATGGTGTCCTCCATGGATACTGGATGGATGGCAGAGGTGGGTGAACTTTGCTGCTTGTTTCTCTCATTGGTCAAAAAAAACCAAACCATGAAAACCAACCTTTTGTTTAATATATATATATATATATATTTATATTTGTTGGGAGGGATCTTTAAACTCATGGAGTCCAACCATTCCCTGGTACTGCCAGGGCACCACTGCCCCATGGCCCTCAGCACCACAGCTTGGAAACCCCTCCAGGGATCACAGGAACCTCACCCCTGCCCTGGGCAGCCTGAGACAGCCCTGGACAACCCTAGAGGGGAGGAAATTATTCCTCAGCTCCAATCTAAACCTCCCCTGGGGCAACTTGAGGCTGGTTCCTCTTGTCCTGTCACAGTGAAGTTGCTCATCATAGTTCAAAACTGCAATTGTTATTCCCTCAAGTTATAACATCAGCAAAGGGTTAGAAGCCTGTTGATGAATTGCCTCCAAGTCCTGTCCTCCTGCAAAGATGGACTGGAACAAACCTGACCTTTGGGAAGCTTGAGCAAGCCCTGCCAGGTCTGTAGTATGCAGAGAAAGACTGCAGCTCCCAGGAGACCTTTGCTGAGATGGTGACAGAATAATTTCCTGAGCTGACAATACTTCTTTTTATGGGGGCTGTGAGCAGGAACAGTGATTTCATTTCTTCATTTTAATTCCTCCCTGCTGACCTAGAGGGGAAAGTGTCTGAATCCCTTCACAGCCCCACTTTGTGCTCCTGGTGTGCCTTGTCTTGTTCATGTCAACTGCAAGAATTCAAACAAATCCAGAGCTCACCCACCGTAATCTGCTGCTGCTGCTCTGGGCTTCCCAGAGCTGGAGACTGTCTGTGTCTGGGTAATTCTTCTTAGGAAGTCTCCAAGCATTAAAGCCCTGGCAGCTGCCTGGTTGGGTTGGATTTACAAAGTGTTTTTCTTGTTCATCCCTTCACAGTAGGAAAGGCACTGATGTTTTTTTCCTTTACTGCTTTTGGTCTGATCTGGTCTGGCTTTTAAATAACCTGCTGTCTTGTTTGGCTGCTGTGATTTCTGGGCCATGAGGAGCCTGACTCAGGCTTCTTTGGGGACTTCAAGTGCATCCATCCATGTTCACCTGCTTCACAAGCTTCCCTTGGCTGTCAAGGTCAAATGTAAGAACGTTTGTTCTTGCTTTCTGAAGCCATCCTCAAACATCTGACTTCAGGCACAAGCACAGCTTAGAGCTCTAAGAGGGTTAAAGAAAACAACCAAACAGGCTTTGCAGTCTGGATTGTGAATCTCCTGGCTGCTGTTCTTGCAAACGTGGCTGTGTCACAGTGTGTCTCAACAGGGTTCAGAGCCTGGCAGGGATGCTGTCCCTCCAAGCATTCAAATAATCTATTAGCTGAAGCTCAGAGACAGGCGTGTGGTGCAGGGTGCTGTGGAGGGCACTAGTGGTTTTGCTGTTCTGAATCAATTTGATGAGAAGAGCTTTTTAGGTCAAAGTGGACCCCATAATATTCAAGCACATACCAAACTGAAAATAGCACAATAGGTTTTGGGTTTAAGCTTTGCCCTCAGTTGATAATAAGCATCATTGCCTGTTGTTTCTGCAATGTTTCTGCAAAAGCCCTTAGTGTAGTAACTGGCAGATGAGCTCTAGTTTTAAAATTATACCCTTTTGAGCTTCTATTTTGTCCATGAGAGGGACATCTGGGAGCTGAAGTGTTGGATTCAATCAGAGTCACTGCTGAGTTCTTGTCTGCAGACTCTGCATGTGGCCTCAGGTGGTGATCACATCTTTGCATCCTTTCCATGTGTAAAAAGGAGATGTTTGCCATCAGAGCAAAGTGAATCTTCATTTGGGGCAATAAATCAATATAGATATGAGAAGCCACCTCTGAAGTAGAGTTGACTCAAGATTTAACTGCAAACTACCCCTTTCTTTAGAAAGAGCCACTGTGATGTTTTGGTTTCTGATACAAACCTCAATCCTCACCAGTTTGTAGCTGCCACTGGCCGGGGCTGGTCATCTTGTCCATCCTGATTTGATAGCTCGCATTAGCCATGGATGTTGGCTGTGAGCCTGTACAAAACGACTAATCATCTTACCCTTGGACCTTCCAAATCAGCTTAGTGAGCAAAACTCTTGCCAATATTTATAATATGTGATGAAATCGTACATTAGCTTTACTGAAGTCAGCTTTCAAGGAGCAGAGGCTGTGCTGAAAGCCTCAGGCTTTCATGGTCCTCACTCGTAGGCTAAGGAATGAAGCTTCTCCTGTCCAGGAAACTGATTGTGAAGGGACCATTTGTACTGTTGGAGGAGCTGGGTTGGGCTGTGTGTTGATAAGCTTGTGGAGGTAGGAAGTCAAGGGTGGTGTCAATCTCTTGTCATATAAAAATATCACAGCATCTCCTTCCTGGAGTGGTGGAAAGACCTCTGTAGTAGACTTCAATGTCTTCCACATCATAGTCAGGCAGAGCTCTAATTATTGCTCATTCCTCCATTTCAGATTCACCAAGATGAAGACAGCAACCAACATTTACATCTTTAATCTCGCTCTGGCAGATACCTTGTGTCTGATGACCTTACCCTTCCAGGGTACAGACACGTTCCTGGGCTTCTGGCCCTTTGGCAACGTCCTCTGCAAGATTGCCATCTCCATAGACTACTACAACATGTTCACAAGCACCTTCACCCTGACCATGATGAGCGTGGACCGCTACATCGCCATCTGCCACCCTATCAAGGCCCTGGACATCCGCACTCCCCACAAGGCCAAAGTGGTGAACGTCTGCATCTGGGCTCTGGCTTCTGTCTTTGGCATCCCAGCCATGGTGATGGGATCTGCAGAGAATGAAAACAATGGTCAGTAAAAAAACATCTGAGGGGTGGGAGGTGGTGGTGGCTGCCAAGAGAGTCCATGGGCTCCAGAAGCCTTTGGAGAGGGGTGTTGGTTTCAGCAGTGATGAGCTTTCTGTTGTCAATCTGTTTTAACTCCTTCCTTCCTGCCCTTGCCTCTGTGCATCCCTGCTCCTGCTTTTCCAGTAGTAAACTGTCTGAACTAACCTGAATGTGCAGATGCTTTTCTTCTTGACGTGGGCTTGCTGATCTTCCTTTCCTTTTTCTTTTCCCCCTCACAGAAATTGATTGTCTAATTAAACTCCCTTCACCCGTAGACTACTGGGATCCAGTGTTTGGCATCTGTGTCTTTCTCTTCTCCTTTATGATCCCCGTGTTGATCATCACCATTTGCTACAGTCTCATGATCAGGAGACTCAAGAACGTCCGTGTCCTCTCGGGCTCAAAAGAGAAGGACCGAAACCTGAGGCGCATCACCCGAATGGTCCTGGTGGTGGTGGCAGTTTTCATCATTTGCTGGACTCCCATCCAGATTTTTGTGCTGGTCCAGTGCTTGGGTGCCAAGGCAGAGAGCGAGCTCGAGCTGGCCATCTCCTGCTTCTGCACTGCCCTGGGCTATGCCAACAGCAGCCTGAACCCCGTGCTCTACGCCTTTTTGGATGAGAACTTCAAGGCGTGCTTCAAGAAGTTCTGCTTCCCCACCGCCTTCAGGACCGAGCTCCAGATGTCCAACAGGATGTGCAGCATTGCCAAGGATGTGGCCTATGCCTGCAAGAACTCGGAGGGGACTAACAATCCGGCCTGACTAGGCATGGAAATTCCCATGGTGGCTGTCACCCAGCAGAGTCCGACCACCCCCACGTCAGAGCTGACTCAGATAACGGCTCTTTAGCAGGACCTCAGAAACTTAAGAGGTGAGAAACCAAGGAAAAGCATTTTTTGGGGGTTGGGAAAACCGGATACTGCAAGAGCATGCAGAAGACACGAGCCCATGTGGATGCATTTTTAATTGCAGTGCACCCTGCACTCGGGAACGTGTTTGGAAACAGCCCTTTGATTCCCAAAAAACCCTGGAGGTTTGAAACATTGCTGAGACTTTGGGAATTCAGGGTTTAAAATGGGCATGGCTCCTGCGACTCACACTTTTGCTGCTGGGAGACAGACCAAATGTGAACTGCTCCATTTGCTGGTGTGGTTTTTTTTTCCTTCCCTGAGTTGTTCAAGACAGGAACAGCTCATGTGGCTCACCAGGCGCTTGGGTTTTATTCCTGCGGCATCGCTCTGAAATTAGACTTTGCTCAAGCCAAAGTGGGCAGCAGTCATCAGATAAAAAAAAAACCAACCAAACCAAGATCATCTCCAGGATGAGTCATCATGAAGGGAAGGATGCGGGGAGGGAAAAAAGGGAGCTGGTGGAAAAGGGAATTCAAACTGGCCTGTGGCTGGGAGCCCGGGGAGGGCAATACCAGCTCCTGCAGATGGGGTTTGCAGTAAAACCCTCTGCCTTGAGAGGGGAGTGGAGCTGTCAAAACTGATGAATGTAGCTCAGAGGAGAAGCAAAGATGAATGAAATGAACCCAAATCCTTGTTTACATGCTGCTATTGCTTTTTCTTCGGCACTGTATTTCCGTTGTAATAACGGACAGAACGTGTCTGTACATACACAACCCTCTAGTGCTAGAGGTACAGCCAGACTGTAGGATTTCACCTTGCCAAGCATGCCTTGGGGATCTTTCTCAGCCAGAGGAGGGAGGAAGGACGTGGCCCACGTCTATGAATCGGGGAAAAGACATTTTGACAAGCTCAGAGCAGCAGCTCCTCCAGAAGATGTTGAAGTTTCTAATAACCTGAAACAGTCCCAGCTGCTCCACACGAGATACGTGGTGCACAAACCATGTACAAGTGCTTGGGGTGGTGGTTGTTTTGGGGGTTTTTTGTTTTAGTTTTGTTCTTTTCATGAAATCCAGGATGCTCAGAGCCCTCTGGAAATGCTGCTGAGGTACCAACCCTAGATTGATTTCCCTCTCCCAGTAGACCAGGGCTTTGTGGACAATGAAATGCCCCATCGTTTTTTGTTTGATGAAGACTTTAACTGCTGATTGCCCTTCGTGCTGGTGGGGTCAGCAGATTTGTAACCCCCTACCCACCCTGTAGCACAACAGCCCTGGGAAATCAGTGATGGCCAGGGGTGCTGATGGGGAAGCAAACCCTTTGGAGATGGGAGGTCAACTCCAGTGCAAGAACCGGGGACGTTGTCCGGTCTGTACAGGTTTCATGTGAATCTCTTTCTCGTGCTCTGGTCCTTGAGAGTCTGTATTTTTAATGTATTGATTTGCTAATATTTTACTGCTGTCATGTTCTTTATAGATGCTGTATAAAAGGATCCAATGTTATATTTCTATGTAGAGTGTTTCCCTTATGGTTGAGCTGAACCTATTGATGCAATTTCAGTGTCCCACATATAGGACCCGGATCTCTTGTGAACTGCTCAAGCTGGGAGGGTTTTCCTGATTGGGAATGTGGAAGGATAAGGGATACCAGAGCAAACTTTGCAATTAACTCTTCCCCTGAACAACAAGGTGTGGGGAAGGAAATCTGGGCACTTTAAGCACTTTGTAGGGGATGTTTTTCCCCAAGCACTCACTGGGAAATCTCGTATAAACCCCCACAAACCTGCTAAAAATTCCCTGAGACCTGTGCTGCTGGAAAGCTGCATCCCTGCTCTGGGAAGAATGAGTTTGAGGGGCTGGGGTGTTTGTGGTTGCCATGACCAGTGTTGGTTGGTGGGCAACCTTGAGCCTTCTCACTCTAGCAGCTGCTATAGGGTCTGATGGGGTGCTGGCTATGGTTGGACATGAAACTGGGAAGCAATTGCTGGGCTTTTGTGGCAGTGCCATTAGGGAGCAGGGAGTGTTGGTGAGTGGCTGGCTAAGGAACAGCCACTTTTGTAGCTCTTGGTTGGGTTTTTAAATAGAATTATGTCCTATGAAAAAAAAAAACATAAATATATATATACACCAGTATATGGCTTTTTTTTTTAAATAAGAATTTTGTTATAATGACTATGCTGCAACAATCTTACATAATCAAGTAATAAATGTGTGTTTACTAAGCTTTTGGGTAATTCTGTGGCCCTTGCAGTGAATGTTGTTAGGCATTCTGTTCAAAGCTCAGTGGAGTTCCTTCGAAGAAGAAGAACAACACAAACCTGAAAGCAAAAGCTTTATTGTTCTGTGCCTATGGAGTTAAAAGCTTGTGATCGGCCAACAGGCTGAAGGGCAGGCTCTTGAATTCTCTCCTCAAGTGGTTGTGCTGGTATGATTTTTACCATTACCCCTCTGTAAATGATAATTTCCTAGGTGGCTACTTGTGTGCTTTAATAAAGGAAAATAAATGAAACCACGTGGACTTTGAGTGATGTGAGGATTGAAAGGCTTAGGTGAGTGGCTCCAGGGTTGAAGGGATCTTTGCAGGTGGGTTTGCGGTTCCAGCTGAAATGGCCATAACACTGAAGCAGCTGATCTCCTTTTATTGAGGTTAGTGGGAGCTTTTGTTACCCAGGCAACTTTATCTGCAGGGCAACCCCGCAGGAGAAGGTGTGAAAATGCTAGAAAATGGGTGGTTGGTGATGAGCAGCAGCTGCCTGCACCCTGCCAGCCCCCAGGTCTCACAACAGGCACCTCTTGTGCTGTTAGAGGTGAAGTCTGGTACCAGAATTGCTGTGGCTGGAAGAGAACTTTAAGATCAAGAGGGAAATACTGGAGAGAGTCCAAAGGAGGATACAAAGGTGATGAATGCACTGAAACACCTCTGCTGAGGAAAGGCTGAGAGCCCTGGGGCTGCTCAGCTGGAGAAGAGCAGCCTCAGAGGGGATCTGATGGATGTTTATAAATCTCTGCAGGGTGGGTGTCAAGCAGAAGGGGACAGGATCTGGTCAGTGGTGCCCTGGGGTAGGACAAGAGGCAATGGTGACAAACTGGAACATGGGAATTAGGAAAAACTTCTTCTTTGTGAGACAGAGCCTGGCCCAGGTTGCCCAGAGAGGCTGTGGAGTCTCCTTCTCTGGTGAGATTCCAACCCCTCCTGGATCTGTTCCTGTGTGGGCTGCCCTTGAGTGCCCCTGCTCTGGCAGAGGGGTTGGACTTGATCTCCAGAGGTCCCTTCCAACCCTCACCATTCTATGATCATCAAGTCCAATTGCTGCAGGACTAAAATGAGCTTTTGCCATATGCTCTTCCTCATCCCTTCCAGGAGTTATCGGGTTGGGGATGGGCAGGGTGACCCATGAATTACAGAACTGCTCTGAAATTAAAGCCAGAGCAATGTTCTGTAGACTGGAAAGATGGATTAGCCAGAGAGATGCACAATAAGGACAACACCATCTCCTCTGCACAGAGATCAATATTCCAACCCAGGCTGGTAAATATCAGAAGTTTTCTTATTATCAGTTATTTTCTTCTTGTTTTGTTGGGTTTTTTTTGTGTTTGTTTGTTTTTTTTAAATAACAAAACAACCAAAAAAAATGGTGGCAAAGGAATTGAAATCTTCATTTCTTTCCTATTTCCTATTTATTTATAAGTACCCACAGGTGAGTTCTTATAACAAAACCATAGGCATTTTATTCAGTATTATGGGATTTATTAATGTACTAAGTGTCCTCCCTGCTGCTGCTAAGGTTGAGGAATGAATGAGCTGGGTTCTGATCTTCACCTCCTAGGTCCTTCTGGGGGTTATTTGAAGGATCATTTCTTACTCCATGGCTTTGTCCTACACTCATGAGAACCACAAAGCTCAGATGGGAGGGACAGGAGGTTGCAGGAGAGAAAAGTCTCTCAGCTTTGTGATAAAAAAGGCTTGTGAGGTGGTGATGCTGGAGGAAGGGAGAGAAAATGGAAGGTGGACCTGAAGCTTCAGCATCAGCTCCTAAAATGAGTCCTGGTGCTGCATGAAGAAAAGAGATGGACTGTAAGAAAGCAGAGCATATGCTGGGTGATGCCAGTGGGTGTTTGGAATAGGGTTTTTTTGGGGTGATGGGATGTTACAGGAGCTGTAGCCCCTCCTTGCCATGACTAAGCTGCTGATGCTCATCTCTTCTGAGTGGCCCGTGGTGATCACATCCAACCACCTTCTTGCCCATTCAGACTGGGGCTCGATGACACCTTTGCTCAAAAGTGTGTTAAGGCCTCAAACTCATTTGGAAAGTAGGAATTTTAGTATTTTTTCCAAGCAAAGGGACTGCCTTTGGGGTGAGTGCACTTTAGGTCAAAGAGCCCCACAGCTCACAAACTCCCTTTGTTCTTCCTTTTAGTACCCTGAAGCCTGGATAAATTGCATGCCAGAATGAAATAATCAATAAATGGAGCAACGTGGTTATGTATCTTGGCAACGATGATGTTAATCAACCATGTAAACTGGTTTTGCTCTCCCTCTCTCTCTCTCTCTCTCTCTCTCTCTCTCTCTCTCTCTCTCTCCTTTAATGCAGTGAAATCCCAGCTGTCTGCAGTGAGGGAGTGACGCCGACTCTCTGCAGTGCTGGGGGATGCAGACAGCCCTTTCCTCCACCTCCTGCCTTTCCTACTACACACAAGGTTTCTGCTTCAGCAACCCCCAAAATTTCCTAAGCACTCCCTGGGGTAGAAAGTGCACAATCATATCCAACTCCAGCTGGACTCACCTTCACACCCTGGAGAACCTCTCTGGTGTTGTAGAGATGTGGGAGTCAGTTGTTTCTCCCAAGGAAGAAGTGACAGGATAAGAGGAACTGGCCTCAAGTTACTCCAGGGGAGGTTGAGGTTGGAGTTGAGGAATAATTTCTTCCCCTCCAGGGCTGTCCCAGGCTGCCCAGGGCAGGGATGGAGTCCCTGTGACCCCTGGAGGGGTTTTCAAGCTGTGGTGCTGAGGGCCATGGGGCAGTGGTGCCCTGGCAGTGCTGGGAATGGTTGGACTCAATGACCTTAGAGGTCTCTTCCAATGAAAACAATTCCATGATTCTGTAATTCTGTGTTTATATTCTTAGGAATTTTTCCTCCTGTGGTTAAGCTTCTGGAAGGACCTTCAGGAACAAACCCCATTGCTCTGTGCTGGTAAGTGGCACCCCTTGTGATCTTCCTGAGTGGTGATCAGGATGGATCATTTGTGGAGTTGCACATGCCCTTGCCTTTTGCTCCTGCTTCTCTCTCAAAACCTTGTGCCTTGTGCACTATATAGGTGCTGGATGGGAGATTCCACCTGCAGAGCCCACATAAGCAGCTATTACTGGGAGGTCTCAGAACCACCACAGCCAGCCCACTCTTGCAGCAAAAGATGAGGGAGGTTTTTTTCCAGTATATGTTATTTCTGTGAAGGGATATAGTACCTGTGTGGATGGATTCCTCTTGTAGTGGTCAGGGAAAGCATCCATGCCTTCCCTCCTTTCCAGACCTGCAGCCAGGTGGGGTGAACTGGAGCCAAGAGCTGAGCGCACCAGCTCTGCCAAACAGCACATTTTCAGTGTAGTGAAGGGGGAATCTGAAAGGAAACTTGATTTTTTTCCAAGGAAAACCACCGACAGAATGAACAGCTTCTCACAGTTTGGTTTTTGGTGGCATCAGATCACTTCTCTCCTGGCCACAAGAGGAGACCAGGCAAAGTTTGAACTGTCTCTGTCCATTCTATAATCATTGGCTCCTTGGTGTGTTTTCAATATGCCACATGCAGTGAGTGTTCCAAAAAGCTCACGTCTTGCTGATTCATTCCATGGTGGGGACTAAAAACACAAGTTACCCTGTCAATATGAAATCTGGATTAATGGCTTTTCAGCTTCATTTCCTCAGTGTGAAATGAATCCCATGTTGTGATTTGGATATTTAATGTCTGTTCAATGTTAGGCCTTTAATAGCAACTCCTCCATGTGCACAGGTCATCGGTTCACAGATTTTGGGCTTCCCTTCATCTCACCCTTGCACTGCTCTTGCTTTGCTTAACCACAGAGAAGAATCCCTGGATATCATCACTCACCTCCAGGGACTAAGCATAAAAAAGCCAAACCTGAGCCCTGCCTCTGGTGTTGTGTTAGTGAGGCCACCAAGACCTTGGGCTGCCAGGATGGTGTTGGATGAGCTGCCATGCCCTGTCCAGCAGGAAAAGGTGGTTAGAAACCTCATTCCCCAGCTCCTGGCTGGAAGGAGCTCAGCCAAGTGGCCCCTGGTGGGCACAGAGGAGCTCCACATCACCACCACACCATGATGAGAAATGTAATTCCAGCCTTTCCATGACCATGAGGCAGCAGCAGGATGGGTCTCAGGGGAGGTTTTGCATTGCGTTGAAATCTGACTTCATTAATTACCAGCCTCCGATCTCATTTGAAGGTTAAGTTTATGAAACTGAATCCTATTTCTCTGCATTCCTTATTCAGCTGCCTTTGGAGCTTGGAAACTCCCAAGGTGGCTGCTTCTTCTGGCATGAGCTGTGCAGAGGAAGGGGTGGAGAAAGGATGAGATGATGGAGATGTAGAGAAGTCCTGGTGAAAGCCAGAGACAGACATTTCATCTCAGGAAAACTGAAAATATGGACAGTTTCCCACTGTTGAAGGTCTTACTCCCAAATTAGTTTATTTTTCCCTTGTCAGAAGTTGCCCCTTCCCACGTGGGATGCTGGTGGCAACACCCAGGGCTTCCAGCCCTGCCCAATGAGGGAACATTGAGTTGAGGTGATTTAGCAGAGTCACCACCAGCCTTTGGTGCTACCTGGGCTGCTCTCCTCCTCTGGGGGGGGAAGGTTTTCCAGCTTCTCTCTGCTTACCCAGTGAATTGGCTGTTGGTACTTATGGGAGTGCCTGTTTTCTTATCTAAGCATCAAATATTATTTTTTTTAAAAAAGGGAAAATAGCCACTAAACAGCCCTTGAGGCTTTGGGCTAACATCTAATTCCACTCAAAGAGCTTTGTTAGATAATTGTAATACTTTTTCTGAGAGAAAATAGAGCAATTGAGGCTCGTAATTAAAAGCTATTCAGACAGCTTTGATCTTTCCTGCTGCATCCTCACTTACCAAATACAAATGCCAATGAAAAACTCTTGGCAATATTTGCTCTCACTATCCTTGGCATTCCTGCAAATTAACTCCTCTTCCTCTCTCCCAGTAAAAGGGAGATGGGGGGAAGAGAAACCTTGAGAGGTGGCGTGTGGCTTTCCAAGAGGGTTTTCTTTGGGAAGGTTGGTTTGGTTTTGGAAAGTCTCTGGTTGTCTTGTCACTCCACTATGATGTTAAGAGTGCAGCACCTCTGGAGCTGCCCTGGATTATCACCCCAAAACTGGCTCTGGGCAGCCTCAGGAGTCCCCTTTTTCTCAGCAGCAGGTGGGAATGTCAACCCTTGAGGTGCTGAGACCCTTTGAAGGCACCAAACTGGGCTTATTTCCCTGAGGACTAGCAGCAAAGCTGGAAGGTCACCATCTCCTTGGGTTTGCACTGATTGTCCCTAACTGAGATGACACCCAGGGGCTCCCAGCATCCCATAGGCAACAAGGTGAGTGCTGCAGACAGGTTGGGCTGTACAGAAAAGGGAGAAATTCTCTCCTTCTTGGTTTGCTTTTAACAGCATCCTCTAGAGACCCTCCTGCTTCATGCCTTCTCGATTCCAATTTTTTGCTCATCCATTTTTAACCTCTCTCCTCAATGTTTTTTGGGTGTTGGGTTTTTTTTTCCCATCTAAAGATGCTTCTGAGAGCCAGGCTTTTATCCCTCAGTGGGGTATTGTTTCTTTTCTCGTCCGAAATCGTGACCAGCAGTAGGAGACAGTGTGAGGTGTGTTAAGTACCAGGGGTTTATTACTTGATGGGAAAACGAGCTGCAGCACAGCTCGGATGAGGACAATGGCTTGGAAGAGCCGTTAATACTTTCAGCTGCAGGAAGACTTAAAAAGCAATTAACAATTGCTGATCTCCGCCTCTTCTCTCAGATGTCTCCGTTTAAAGTCCGCAGTGGGAAGATGAGCCCTGATTCCTGTTTCTGAGGGGGAGAAATAGCTGCTTCTTCCTCTCCCAGGGATGATGAAGCAGAATCCTCCAGGGCTGTCTGTCTTCTTGGGTGCAGCTGGAGTGTGGAAGGATGATGCCCTTTCGAGGAGGAGCCTGCTGCCTTCCTCCATGCTGCTGCAGTGGGCAGGAGCAAGAGAAAAGCCTTCAGCTCCTGCTGTAACCAGGGAGCTGTGAGGTTACCCAGCACCTTTGCACTCATTAGGACACCCTGGATGGTCCTAGAAAGAAATTTCCTTGGATTTGGGGCTAAACTGGCTTCTCAGCTCAATGCATGGCTGGCTGGAAGGCAGTTAGGATGGTAGGGAGGTTGTGGGTCCTGGATTCAGGTTCTGCAGACCCTGGAAGGGGGGCTTGGTTTAGCAGGGGAGTTATTTGGTGGATTCTTAAGGAGATTTATTTGGCTGCTTCCAGTCTTCAAGATACTGAGGTCAGTTTTGAGCCCCTCATTCCCAGCAGGACATGGAGGGGCTGGAATGTGGCCAGAGAAGGGCAATGGAGCTGGGGAAGGGTCTGCAGCAGGAGTGTAGGGAGGAGCAGCTGAGGGACCTGGGCTTGTTGAGCCTGGAGAGGAGACTCAGGGGAGACCTTCTGGCTCTGACAGCTCCTGACAGTTCCCTGGTGCAAACTCATGCATCAAGCAGCCAAATGTCTTCTAGAAGGTGGTTCATCCTCTCCCAGAAACTGGGCTGAAATGCGGTGTTCAGAGGGACGGACAAAGGCGGGTTTTGCAGGTTTCCCAGGAGAAGTTCTGGCTGCGTGGGAGGCTGCCGGAGCTGCCGAGCTGAAGGCAGAGAGTGCCGCTTAGTGCTGCCCGGCTGAAGCACAGAGAGCCCCGCCCGTCGCAACACGGGCACCGCTGGAAGCTGGATCCCCTCCAAAACACGGGAGGAGACCTTGGCCAGAACGAGCCCAGACTCCCCATCCAGCCCTGCACCCCCCAAGGAGCCGATGTTCCCGTCTTAAGGGTTTTGTAGAGAGAAAAGCAGAGATGCAGGCTGGATGCTGCTGTAGGAGATGCTGAGGGATGGGGTTTGAGGAGAGGGGGCTCATGGGGGGCATCTGAACAATGTTTAAATGTCTGATGGAGAGTGTAGAGAAGAGGGAGCAGAGTCTTCTCAGTGCTGTCCAGTGGCAGGAGAGGAGGGACAAGCTGAAATATGGGGAATTCCACTTAAACATAGGGGGGAAATAAAAACTGGAACAGGTTGCCCAGAGACTTAATGTCAATCTCCACCTTTGGGAATGTTCAAACCCAAGTGGACACGGTGCTGGGCAACCTGCTGTAGGTGACCCTGCTTGAGCAGGAGGGGTTGGAGTGGGTGATCTCCAGAGGCACCTCCAACCTCAGGTGCTCTCTGTGACAGTCGTGGCATTTGATTGCAAGAGGAAAAGTTATCAGGTCTGATTTACATTCAAAAATGTCCTTTCCACCTAATGAAATGTATTACAGAGCCAGCACCAGTGAGCAGTGGCATTACAGCCAGCTAGGCAATTTGTGTGTGGGGTGGCATCATTTGAGTCACTTTCCTGCTCTCGGAGAGACTTTTTCACCCGGGGAACCCATTGCCAGCAGGTGGCAACCGTGCTAAAGCAGTGGGTGCCCATTGCCAGGCTGGCTCTACTCCCTGGCTTTGCCTGGGATGCTCCAAGAGGTCGTAGAACACCTCTGCTCCACCTCATCTTCCCTGTGGAGGTCAGTCAGGACCACATTCTCCAGCTTTCCTCCCAGAATTGGCCACTCATCTGGTGCCCAGTCCTCCACCTGCCAGGGCTTCCCCCTCTTCTCCAAATTATTTGAATCCTCTGATAAATTCTGAGAGCCATCAGCACCTTCTAAAGGGAGCTGATCCCTTTTCCAGCTGCCTCCCTGTTCCTCCTTTGGGGACTGGGACCTACTAAGCATCGCCCCACACACCTCTCAGGACCAAGTTTTGAAAGATCCTCGTGTTTGCTGAGAGTGGCAATGTGCAGCTAATGAGAACTAGGGACAAACCATGAAACTTGGCTCTGGGCATTAAATCTGAGGGTTTAAAAATGTGGGATTTAGGACCCACTGCTGTGGTATCTTCCTCATGAGGCTGCTGAGACTGGGGATTCAGCTCTTGGATTTTTACAAGGTGGTGTTACAGGTGGTATAAAGAAAATAACATTACTGGAGTAGTTTCACCTGGAAGAATGTTTTCTCCTTCACTGGCCTTGCAAAGTTAACACCTTTAATATGGAGAAAGCAACACAAGTGATTTTGTGCTCACAGATATTTCAGTTTCCTAAATGGGAGAGGTGAAATTGCTTTTATCAGTACCATGATGTACTGAAGGTTGTTAATTTGGGTGTCGGGACTCCCAGGGCACTGAACTGCCCTAAGTGGCCTCATCTGGGGTCTCCACCCACCCTCACCCATTGTTCCAGGAGCTCATTTAAGGGAAGCCCTACACTTCCAAGCCCTGTTCTGGTGAGATGGATGCTGCTTTCTATCCTTGCTTCTTGGCTGGACCTTGGACTGAAGTTGCAGCCTTGTCTCCAGCCCTGTTTTTTGGACAGACCTTGGACTGTCGAAGGTAACTTGTCTTGGTGTGTGCAATGTAGCTGCTCTCTAGTCCTGTCTCTACCATTGTCTTCTTTAGTTCTATCTTTCCTGGTGGAGTTTGGACAGGACCAAGTCCAGTTTGGTGATTGTGGGACAGCTGGAGGAAAAAAATACTAGCTGAGACAGCCTTCCTTTATATATATATATATGTATATATATATATACTCTCCAGGGTGTGAAAATGAGTTTTTCAGGCATGAGATTTTCTGATGTACTCAGCTGGCATCACCCTCTAGGACAAGGGCTGGTGGGGGCAGTTTGATTTTTGCAGAGGTGATGAAAGGAATTAGTCTCTGGTATTGCTTTGGTCAGAAAAAGTCTATTTGTGTTTAACAAGGTGCTTAATATAAAGTCAAAAATACAGAGTTGTGGTAGATCCCTTTTAAGGAGTGAATATGGCAACAAGCTCTGCTCACCTCTGGAGGTGGATGGTGGAGGTGAGACTCCATCATGACTTGTCTCAAAGATGCAGTGTGCTCATCCCACTGCTTACCAGTGAGGAAGAGTTTCCCTAACTGGGAGGATAGGTTTTTAACATGGTTTTGGTGGTTTTTGAAGCTTTTAAGGTGGTGTTTCTGATCTGCAGGCTTAAGTCCTGATTCTCTTTAAATACCTTTACTATTCACTTGTTAAAGAAGGAATTCTATCTGGGGGGTTGGCTAGAGTTTTTCTTGTGGCTTACAAAACATATTAATTTTATTACCAATACTTAATTTTACAGTAGATAAAAAGCAATATATTTGCTATGTGTCTCATGTCTTTGCTACAACTTTTCTCTGGTGAAAAAAGGACTAGTCTCTCTTTTTTTTTTTTTTCTCCCATGAGGTTTATTTCATGAATCACTCTTAAATAAATATATATTTGACACTGAACAGGAACAATTAGTTAAAAAATAATTTCTAACACAATATTCCCACAGTGACCATCGAACTTTTATGGTGTGTTTGTTTACCACTATTTCTGAGATGCCACATCTTTTTCGTTTAAATTTCACTTTGTGTTAACAGTTCAGGAAAGCAGCAATTTAGGGTGGGGGAGTGGAAAAGAGAGATCCCTCCAAATCAAAACCAAAGCTGTAACATATATGCACATATATGGATATGAAAAAGGTTTTTCTCCTCTGAATCTTGCACCCTCTGTCTGTTTTATTGGGATTTAATTCAAAGTGCTCATTAGCTCTGCACAATCCTCCAGGTAACAACTCAATCCAAAAGCTGATCTCAGCTTGTCTGTGCTGTACAGCAGATGGCAATAAAGGACCACGATGTAGCAGGACACCTTTGAAAAAGAAGTTTGCTGTCATTAATGCTTCAGAGCACTAAAAATAAGATAGAAACCTAACTTTGAGGAGTTGGAAGGTGGTGGGGGGAATATGCAAGAGTCAGTAAGATGGACAAAGCATGTGAATAACAATAAACAGACACATATGGTGCAGGTAAAGGAAAGAGCATCGTGTGTTTATCAGCCAACCCTTCTGTCTGGGATCTGTGAGCCCCAAGTCACTGTTCATGAAGTTCTGCATTCCAGCATCTTCCTGAAACTCTTCCTAAAGCTGTCATCCAGGAAAGCATAGAGGAAGGGATTCAGACAGGAGTTGGCATAGCTTAAGCTGGTGATGAAGTAGGATATGCCAATGACCATGGAGGTCTGGGGTAAGTCAGTGGTCAAAGCCACAATGGTGGCCAAGTGGAAGGGGGTCCAACAGAAGAGACACACAGCCAGGACTATGAAGACCATAATAGTGACTTTCTTCTTGGCTTTGTCCAGGGCTTTAGCATTAGAGTTCAAGTGCATGTTCCTTAGCTTGTAGAGCATCATGGTGTAGAGGATGCAGATGGTGGATACTGGGATGGCAAAGCCGAGGATGAGGGTGTAGATCCTGCTGGCTTTGAACCAAAGCCTTTCAGGCTTGGGGAAATTGAGGCCACAACTCTTGATCTCCAGGTCATCTACGTAGACATTGGCAAAGATGATGAAAGGGAGGACGATGATGGTGACAAGGATCCAGATGCACAAACTGACAATCCTGGCTGCTCGGTACGTACGATGTGGCATCCTCTTGGACCTGACTGTAGCCAGGACTACCAGATACCTGTCTATGCTCATCACTGTTAGGAAATAAATGCTGGAGAAGATATTGTAGTGGTCTATGGACAAGATGACCTTGCAGAGGACTTCTCCAAAGGGCCAGTAGTGGAGGAGGTGTTCTGCAATGTTAATGGGCAGGACAAGTGTGAACAAGTCATCGGCTATAGCAAGGTTCAGGATGAACATGTTTGTCACAGTCTTCATCTTGGGAGCCTTGAGGATCACATAGATGACAGCAGTGTTGCCTGTGAGCCCAACAGCACAGATCACAGAGTAAATCACAGGGAGGACAATGTAGAAATCAGCTGTTGGCTCTTGGAAGGTTAAGTTGAACCTCATGCCGTTATCCAGGTAGCAACTGTTGTCTGCATTGCTGCAGGTACTGTTCAGACTATCCCAAAGTGAGCTGTTTCCCATGTCTGCTGGTCACAGAGAACCTTCAGATGTCACTGAAAACCTTGCTGGCCCAGAAGGGAGAAGCCTTTTTTTCTTCTCTCTCTCTCTGAGTAGCAGCTGTTATCTCATTTAGAAGTGGATTATTTCCAGAGAGTGAGTTGTGAGGCAGCATGGACCACCTCACCTACCTCTCCTGTTCCCCACCACTGGAGAAATTAGATTTTGAAATAATCAGGGGAGAGAAAAAAAGGGATTGAAGGGCACATAAGACTCCATGAACAAAGCAAACAAGAGAATGAGAACTCTGTGTCAGCCAAGCAATTCTTCTGAGTGCATCCTGATGAGATTTGGCTTTTCTCTGCTGGGGAAGTCAAGCAGCTCCAATTCAACTGGCTGCAGTAAGAGTCCTCCTCTGGGCTGGCAGGAACAGGGAGGGCAGAGGCAGCTTTGTGTCTGGTGGGCTCCTGACAGCCCTGGGAGGTTGCAAGGGTTTCACTTGCCCAGCTCTTGCTTGTCCATGCTGGAGCAGAAGCGTTGCAGGGTTTAATTGGTGCCTTTGTGCCTCAGTCCAGGCTCTTTTCATTGACTGAGATTTCCCA
Organism: Ceyx melanurus; assembly: GCA_024611195.1. NCBI lineage: Eukaryota > Metazoa > Chordata > Aves > Coraciiformes > Alcedinidae > Ceyx > Ceyx melanurus. The sequence continues at coordinate 59,205 of JANHGL010019008.1, read as the reverse complement.
AAGAATGGGGAAGTTTTTGATGTGGCTTCTTGCTGCTCCCAGGGTCTCCTAGCAAAAGAAAAGGGGGAGAAAAATCCAGTTCAAGCAGTATTTCCAAAAGTAAAGGTTGAAGGGGCTTAACCCACAATTAAAATAACCCTAAGCAAGGATAGGTGAGGATCTTACTATAAAGACCAAATCCCTGTGGCACCTTGGCACAGACAAACCTGTAAATCTCCAAAGTTCAGGATGACTCAGGGTAGGGGTGTGTGTGTTGGGGAGGGGGAAAGAATGACCCTGAAAGCAAATCCAGGGTTCAAAGCAGGAATCACCCCGTCTATTGATGTCTGTGGCAGTTGCCACATCCATCGTTATCGCCTGACCCGTGCTTCCAATTATTCCTCCGCGGGAAAGTGAGGAAAAACCGACCTCCCCCCGGGAAAATGCAAGACTTAGCAGCTGGTTTTAGGCTCTGGGAAGGAAAAGTAGCTCTCTCGGGGAATTTTGTTGTCGCACGGTAAAAAGTGAGCGGGGATGGGGGGGATAAAATGCCCCTTACCTGGGAAGCGGCTCCGGCTGCCGCCTCCGGCACCTGCTGCTCCTCGGCTCTGCTCGGTCTCTTCTCTCTATTCCGAGCTGGAGGAGGGTCCCTGGGATGCTGACGGTCCCTGGGATGCTGACGTTCCCAGGCTTCGCAATCCTATCAACATGGTGCTTCTGTGTGTGCGTTGAATGTCTGAGCGATCAGCACTTGTCCCCAGCGGGGGAAGGGAGGGAGGGGGGTGAAAAAAAGAAAGTTTTCTCTCTGCAGGGTTATTTAAAGAGTAAAGGAGGTAGTTGTTGGTGATGCTCCAGGGCTGGTCTCTTCAGGAATGAGGGAGATGTGAAGGGGCAGCACTCGGGGCTGAATGGGGGGGTGTGAAACAGTGGGAAGCAAAGGGGGGGGTGGGTGTTAAGCTGCTTCAATAGAAAACAGTGGTTTTAACAAAGGAAGATGCACAGATGGGGGGATGGATGGAGCCGGAGGAGGGTGCACAACATTACAGTGCTCAAAACGAACAAAAAGACGTACCTTGGCAGATTTGTTCTGATTTTAGATGTTTTTTTCCTCAGCTGGTCCCACTTTGGATGCAGCCAAATCCTTCAGATGTGCCTCACAAGTAGTGAGAGTCCTCACAGAAATGCACCCCAGCTTATAGAGCAAAACCATATAAGATCACTTTACCTTCGTGTCCCTATAAAAAGAGGGGAGGAAAAAGGAAATCAAGGGTCTTTTTTTTTTTTCCCCTTTAGTCTTTGAAATGTATTCCCGCAGCCGCAGGTCGCCTGACCTTTGTTTCAATATCAGGGGAGACAAAATGCAGGCATCCACCAGTGCTACTCCTGGCAGTGTCATTTAACCGAGCAGGTCGGCTCATTTAGATGAGCCACGATGATCTTTAAAGGTCTTTTCCAAGCGAAACAATTCCGTGATTCTATGTAGCCAAGAGCTGCGTTTGGCTTTGTTCTCCTTCTGTAGGGATTTACTCTTTTTTTTCTGGCAAGAATACTGTGTGCTGGTAACTGGGTGGGAATAAAACACTTGGTTGCACTCAGGAAGCTCCTTAAGACTATGGGTATAAGTGAATTCTCAGTTAATAGTTTGGTTTTGTTTGTTTTATGCCCAGTGTAAAACTCTTACAGATTATTTTCTGTGTTTCGACCAAAAATCTGAGCAGCCTGAGCAAAATTAGACAGAAATTAAAGATTACACAAGAAGATGCATAGGAATGATAGGGAGGATATTTCTTCAAATGCAAGGCCCCCAGAGTCCTCTTTTTTTCTTCTGTTTTTGGAAAGCTGTCACAGTTTGTGAGTTCTTGTAAGGCAAGCAGTGTTTTGATAGGTCTGCAGGGGGAAAGCAGTTTTCCAGGAATTGCTGTTCTCTTTGTCAAAGAGAAGAAAATCCAGGAAGAGAAAGAATTTCAGGAGTGTGTGATGAGAAATTTGCTGGTCTGTAACTATCCCCCGGGGCAAAAGGGTGTGAATATATTTTGTATTGAAAATCTTTCCATCCTGGCTTTCTGGTTTTCAGCACAAAGCATAACTCGGGTCCCTGGGAGGGTTTAAGAGCTGCCCTTCCACCCTCTGAAGGATGTGGTCCTTGAATTGGCCTTGGCCAGTGGCTTTGTGCCCAGATGCTGCCTTTTTAGGGACCTAACTGGAAGGGGATGGGAGTCTGGGGTCTTGGGGGTGCTGTGCTCCTGAGGATCACTCATCCCTCCCTGGCTGTCTCTGCTGCCTTCTCATTATCCAAAGTGAGTCTCCTGTGTGCCTTGAGTAGGATGTGTTTGATTAAAACAACCTTGTTGGAGAGGAGATGGAGACTAAGAACTTAATCTCATTGGCTGGTGGGAGTAGAGGGGTTTTTGGTTCTGTTGCATCCTCCAGACAAATTCTCATCACCTGCTTTCCAACCTGTTCTCCTTGGCTGGTTCCTTCAACAGATTTGCACTAAAACTCACCTGCTTTGGGGAGAACAATTGCAAACAGATCTAAAGTCAGGTGTAAAATTACTTTGCAGCAGGAGTGCTTCTATTGACAGAGAGAAAACCTTTCCCTTGTGTCAGCTCCAGATCTGAGCAGAGCCAGGGGCTGAGCCCAGAGGAAGCACGTTGTGTGTATCAGTGTGCTGTGAAATCAGGAATACCTGGAGGGAAAGCTGAGGGGATGTTTTATTCATCTTGTGTTCTTTGGCTGGGTGTCCCACTTGATTATATTTTGAGTATTATGAAGCCCTAGAAATCAAACACCAGTTGAAGTTGCTGTTATGAAGGACTTGAGCTGTGTTTTCTTTCTGAGCCCCTTGGCAGCTCCATCACCAGTGGGGACAAAGTTCCTACCCCTGGCAAATCCATGCCATGGAAATGGACTTTGCCCCTTGAAACTCACATTCCTACTATGCAGCTCAAGTCAGAAAAGGCAGTAAATCAGTGAGGGGGCGGGGGGGGGGGGGGGGGCGAGGGAGGGAGGGGGCGGGGGCAGACGCGCGGCAGGCAAAATGCCACATT
>JANHGL010019008.1:33094-46045 GCA_024611195.1 Ceyx melanurus | reverse complement strand
AGCTCCCCTCTCAGGCTGCTCTGCTCCAGCTGAACAGCCCCAGGGCTCTCAGCCTGGCCTGGCACAGAGATGCTCCAACCCCCCAGCACCTTCCCAGCCTCTGCTGGACTCTCTCCAGTATTTCTCTGTCCCTCTTGAACTGGGGAGCCTAAAACTGGACACAGTGACAGATGTGACCTCACTAGGGCAGAGTAGAGGGGCAGGAGAAACTCCCTAGACCTGCTGGCCACACTCTTCTGAATGCATCCAAATTGTCTCTGCTTTAAAGCAATCCCAGGCATGCTGCTTTTGTGGAAGGTAGAAGAGCTAAAGAGAAAAATGAGCTGGAAATTGCCCATTCTGGGGAAACTCAACCACTGTGAATTTTCTTCTGTGTACTGCTTGTGAGCAAAGGTGGGGCTTGACTGTGGACCTGCTCTCAGGGGGTCACTTCCACTCATGAGATGCTCTCTGGTTCCACAGAGGGTTGTCACCCCATGGAAACATGCTCCTGCAGGAACCTCCTGGCAGCGGGAGATTTCACTTTGCAGCTGCTTGGCTTGAGAAAAAAAACCAACCAAACAAAAACCAAAAAACTTGGAGGCAAATTTTGCCTTTCATCTCCTGTTCTTGCCAGCAGAGGCAGGTTATCTGCCCGCTGTACTTTGCGAGTAGGAAATCAATTGCTGAGGGATTTCTGCTGGGAGATTTGTGCTTTATGAAATTCATGCCGGGGGGCAGAGAGGCAGGCTGGGGAGCTGGAAACAGAGCTCTGCCATCCTCCCCTCTGCTGCTTTAATTGTTTGTAATGACTTAATAAGCAGCACTAAACAGGGAAGCTGATCCTTCCCTGCAGCAAGTGCAGGCACGCAGCGTTTTATTCGTTTGGGTTTTTTTTTTTCTAGGGCCTCTGTTTGCAATTTCTTTGCAGTATTTTCTCCTTTATGGGCTTGATTCAAAGCCTGGGGAGATCAGGAGGGAGACTGTCAACTTGGTGGAGTCAAGGCTCTGAGTGTTGAGCAAGCAGCAAATCCATGCAATGGCCTGGGAAGAAAAGAATATGGAGAAATGGCATCATTTAGGTATTGAAATGTTCTTAGCCTTGGCACCCTACACGTGCAAATGCACTCCAGGGAGAGGAAGAACAAATTAGGTGTAAAAAAAAACCCCAGTACTTGCAGAAGAATGAATGGGAATAGCTTGCCATTTAGACTGGAAATGAGGAAAAACTGTGCCCAGCAGAAGGCTGCTGATGTGGAGCAGCTGCCCAGTGACAACAAACAGATGGAGAAGCCAAATCCCTCACCAGAGGCTTTTTAAGGTGGAGCTTCTTGGATCTGGAGGCTGTAGAAACAGAGCTCATGAGTCAGCACAGGGAGCTTCCATGGGGAGCATCCCTGCCCCGTGGCCAGGGAGCTGCTGCCTGGTGGGCAACACATCTCTGGGACCCCACAGGTTTGTATCTGGTGGCTCAGCAGAGCCTGGGGATGTAGCCCAACCTCTCTGCTGGGCTTGGGTTTGAAAGGCACTTGGGTGGAATTGATGGATTTCTTCTCCAAGGGATGGAGTCTTGAGGTCTCCCTGGCTCTGCTGGAATGCAGTGGTGTTTCTCCAGTTGCTGCTCCCCACCCAGCAGACTCCCTGCTCCTCGTTTTTCTCTTTCCCACAGCTCTGATTCAGAGTTTTCCCCTTAAGCTACAAGAAATGAAAATGGGATGGTTCTTTCTGCCTCCTGGTACTGTGCTGCTCAGGGAGAAAGAAACTTCTTCCCTTCATTTTTCTGCAACAAAGCCTTTGGCTTCTCTGTCTGAAGGAGCAGGAAGAAACACTTTCTTTAAAGCTAATGGAGTCAAATTGACTTCCCTTATCTGGAACAAAATCACAAAGTTACTTATGTTAAAAATAACTCCACATTTCTGAAGAGATCTTCTGAGAAAATATTTCTCTTAGCGACTGGTTTTAAGTGGGTATGGGAAGAAACTCTTTGCTTTGAACCATTCAAAGCAGTAAATTTTTATTTTATTTCATTTTTTTTCCCCAAAGACTAGATGTTATTACCTTTTCAAGATGAAAAAAGGGCCAAAGGAGCTCCAAGTTGATCTTCATTTGCTGTCAGACATGGTTGCTGCCAGCTCCACTGGACACAACGTTGAGTTTGAGTTATTAGGGGGTTTGTGAGAAATCTTTGTAGCCTGGATAGTTCACATGCTCATTTTTCTATGAGCTGCTGCTGTCCTTCACACCTTGCTGTTGTGAGGCAACTCATTTAATTGTTGTCCTTTAATTGAGATGTGCAACTTTTCCTGCTTCCAACTTCACTTTTCAGCTGGGCAGATATTTTCTTATCAAAAACTGTAATCAGAAATTAATTTGACCTTGCCATTTTGTCTTTTTTTTTTTTTTTTTCAACTTAATGTTTTGGGCTTCCCAGATCTAACTGGGCAGTTTCTGTTCATGCTTCACAGTCTTATTCTCACTTAAGCAAACAAATGAAAGGTCCATGCCTGGTAGTTTCCTCATCACAAAGTGATGGAGGACAAGGCATTGCCCATCATCCTTCCCAAGCTATAAACCTTTGCCCTCTAATTTGTTCTCACTGAGGGACTCAGTCAATGAATGGATGCTTTTCTCTCATGAGAGGGTATTTATCACTTGGGGGTTACCCTGCAGCAGTGATGTAGAAAGTATGATGTAAAATAATTCCATTACTGTTCCTCATACCATAGGACCAACAGCCAGGCTGTTTTGGTTGGATTCTCCCCTCTCCAAATATCTTTTCTAGCCCAACAGACATGGATGGAAGGGCAGAAGTAGGAGCAGGTGTGTAAAAGAAGGCAGGGCTGAGTCAGAGGGAAAGCAGAGGATTGAATTGCTCCTTTCATGGAGAGAAAAAGAAGGATTTCCAGTTTCCTGAGCTCCTGTTGGCAGGAGGAGAGGGGATGCTGGCAGGTCTGGGGTTGTTCCTCCTGTGGTCCCTCTATTCTCCCCCAGAGCCCAGCACTTGGGTCAGGCTGTGAAGTGACATCAACAGCTCTGCTTTGTGAAACCACAACAGTCTGACACCCAGACAGCTTTGGCATGGGGACTAGCAGCAGTTACTGCCTGGCCAGCTTCAGAGCAAAGAGGTTGCCAGATTTGGCTGAAATTTCTTCTGTTATAAGGCAGTTATACTCGAGTGCTAAAGATCCATCAGAATCTGATTGCCAAGACCTGCTGTGACTGCTGAGAAAGGGGATACCCCCCTTTTACCATGCCACGAGGTGGGAGACTGAGCTACAAATACCAAGAATGGGCCCCAGAAGTGGGGAGAAGGATTTGAGATGTGATTTTTTTGGTACTATTTTATTTTTAACTGCAGACTTGTTAACTCAGGAAGGGAAAGTGCCGAGTTCCTCCTGTGCCCAGAGCTGCTAATCTTGTTCTGAATGTTGAAAACCTCTCCAGCTTCTCTCATTATACTTGAATTTGATTATTGCTTTGACTCTTTTCATGCAGCCACTTCCTCCTTCCTTGGCTGCAAATGTCAGCCCGGAGGAGAAGTTTTGCTGAGCCTTGGACTTGAACATGTTGCCTGTCCCAGCTCCTAATGCTGCTTGTAATTATCCTGGGAATCTGAGCATTGAGGAGGAGCTGCTGGTGACTGTGGAGAGGATGGAAAAATAAGGTACACAAGGCAAAAAATGTGAATGTCTGGGTTACTGCAGCCTGTGCTGCTTGGGAGGGGTCAGGCTGAAGAAATTAATGCTTTTTGCTGTGAATTGATTACTCCTCCTGAAATTCCTACGTAAATAGCAGAGGGCTGTGAATGTTTTATTGTGAGTTGAGCCTGATGAGCAGCACAGCCTGTCCCTGCCCTGTGTCTGAAGGTGACTGGGAGCAGATGTCCCCAGCCTGGCCCAAGGAGGGAATCCTGCTGGTACAGAGGAGCATCTCCTGAGCCAAGTGTTTAAAGACTTGCCTCCTTCTTGGCTTTGTCCATGGCTTCTTCCTTCCAGAAAGGAGTTGAAAAGGCTAAACATTAAATAGGTAAAAAAAACCTGGGCTGCTTTCAGCTCAGTCTATGAATTAATCCAGAGCAAATTTGACTCTTTTTCTGCAGGTGAAGAGTTCCTTGACAGTTTTGACAGAACTTCTGTTTCTTCACTAAGAAGAAATTTTCCACTAAGGAAATATGGCCTGTCATGGACTCCTGTTGTCCCTATTCTCTAAGAAGACAATAGGCTGTGACCCTGCACCAGGGTCCCAAGGGGGTCTCTGCTTTTGCCCTTTTTCTGCTGCATCTAAAATACCCCCAAGCAGTGGAGTCTGTGCTTCTGATCAGCCCTGTCTCCTGCCTGGACAACAGGGCAATTTCCAGCTGCTTAGATGGCTGTAGCTTGTCTCGTGTGCTTTAAAAAACAACCAAAAAACCCTCCCACATTTGGCAATCAGCTCTTTGTTCTGCTGGCATCAACTAGCGAACCCCCTGAGATGTGCCATTCTGAAGAGCGGCCGGAGCTCACTGGGGTACTTCAGGCTCCAGCTAATTACCTGTCATTACAAGCCAGTCACTGGCTGATTTTTAAAAGCTGTATGTGGCTGTTCTGGGCAAAGAGACTGTCTGTCGTCCGTGCCAGAAGAGCTGGGGATGAGTGATCAAGGGCAGTGATTCACTGCAGTGCTCCTGTCCCCAAGTTCTGCTCCCTGCAGAGCTGCCCTGGGTGGTTGCAAAGGGGTTGCTGGAAGGAAATGTATTTTTTTCTAAGTCCTCAGGAACTGAGATGGGTGTGAGATGCTGTGTTAGGGAGCTCTGAGCTAGCTCTGCTTGAATTTATACATGTCACCTAGAGCAACTTGATTCTGGTGACCCTGCTGGAGTAGGGTGGTTGGACCAGATGATCTCCAGAGGTCCTTCCCAACACTCACCATACTGGGATACATATCAAAGCCCAGCTCCTGGAGAAGGATCACTGGGCTTGGGTTTAATTCCATGTCCAGAGAAGAAGGCCCATCCCTGGAAGCTTTTAAGGGCAAAGTGGATGGGGCTCTGAGCAACCTGCTCTCGTGGGAGGTGTCCCTGCCCTTGGCAGGGGGGTTGGAACTGGATGAGCTTTCAGGTCCCTTCCAATCCTGACAATACCATGATTTTGTTAGCTCCAGCTGATCAGTCAAATCTGAGATTAGAGGCTCCTAGTTGTGCTCCTTGTCAGGTTCAATTGGTTCCTTGTGTCTTGGCAGAATCCTCTGGATCATAAACAAAGAAGGGACAATGGGATCACTTTCTGGATCATAAGCCAAGATCACTTTCAACTTTGACTCCCCAAAACTTAATTATAATACACTTATTTTCCAATATCTTTTTGTTCACTAGTTAAATGGTTTGCTAGAAGTAGATAAAACATATCAAAGTGTGCGAGATGCTGGTCCTGCCAAACTCCAGCAGAACTTTGCATTCGTGCTCTTTTCCTTTTTTTTTGGGTGGGAGCTGGAACTGTAACAGCCCCAATATATGGCAGAGTAGCTTTATATTATTTTTAGAGTTTTGAAAACATTGCTTCCCAAACATTCCCCTGCCTCCAGTCATAAATTGTGGAACAGGGAAAACAGCAGAGGTTTCATTAAATTGGCTTTTTTTTTTTTTTTTTCAGCCTTAAAATAGTGTCAGTTTGATGACTGATATTTTAGGAATTGGATTAGTAGCATCGATTTCATCCCACCAGAGAGGTGGGATTTACAGCTTCCAACAACAGAAACACTTGGATGCTTAAGAGCAGAGTTTTCCACCCCCAGCACCTTGGCATCTCATTGTGTTATTTTACACAGCCTCAGCCAGATATATAAATACACTGCTACAAACAACAACAACGGAAAGAAAATGTTCTACCAAGTGGAGAAAAATAAGGGGGGAAAAAAAAAAGGGGGGGGGCGGCAGCCCTTTCTGGAGAGATTGTGCTGATTTTGAGTTGGATAAAAACAGAGTGTTTGCCACATGTCTTTCCATGAAAAAAATGTAGACATTTAATGGAAATACATCCCTGAGGCTTGGTGATAAATTTGTGAACGTTGTTTTCCTGACTTGTTGCCTTTGCAAGGGGGGGATGGCAAATATCCCATGTAGTTTTGTAGCTTAGACCCAAGCAGCCCCCACCACACTCTCTCTTGGGTGCTGAGTTTATTTTACAGGTGATTTTTTTTTCCCCAGGCAGCAAAATATCAGCTGGGTGGATCTGGCAGGTGAAGAGTGATGGGTCCACAGCTTCATCCAGTGGAACTTCATCTTTCTGCCATTGTTTGTGAGGGACTCCGGGTCTCTTGAACTCGGTGCTTGGGGAAGTTAATCAGTGTAATTAGTGATAAATGAACCCGTTCTCTTTCCCTTAGCACGGGTGTGAAGTGCATTAGGTAACCCCGGGAGCATCTGCTGAGGAGGTGGAGGGGGGGGGGTGTCGGGGAGGAGGGAGAAAATCTTGTTTGTAGTAACCAGGGGCAACTTGGTTTCCCTGGGAAGGGGAAAAGCAGCAATTAAAGATGTGAGCACTGCGTGGAATCGTTTGCATCATTAGCCACAGCGTTTGCAAACGAGGCAGCTATCCTGAGCTCTCCAGCATGTCCCTGACCCGCTGTCCTGGCTCCTGGCATGGGGCTGAAATTGTCCATGAAGGAGCAAAGGAGAAAACTTGTGTTTTCCGAGACCCTTTTTTCTTTCCCTTTGCTTCTTTCTTGCTCTCTCTGAGCTGCTGCCCTACCCTGCTGTTGCACAAGGTAGTCTCTTGTCTGCTATGCAGGAACAGTCTCAATAAGCCAAACTTCACTGAAAGTTTCTTTTTTTCCTGTGTTCTTGTTTGGGTAGTTTTTCTTTCCCTGAATTCTCTAACTTCAACTTTTGACTTGCCTCGTTGTTGTAAGGTGCCAGGTAAATGAGTATTAATTCTTTCTTAGTGCTTGTCTTGGCTTTTTCAAGGAGGTGAGTGGCTCTCTTGGGTTAACTCACCTCACTGAAATGTCTCCTTTGATTCTCCCTATGTCTTTGGACCACTTGATGATGATAAAGTCTTGGCGCAGAGCTTAGAAGTGCAAAGAGATGACTCTTTGAGAGGACAAAAACACCATTATCCACCTTTTCAAGGATAAATTGACTCCCTAGTTTTGGGGAGGAACTGGTTTAGAGCAGCACAGAGGTGGCCAGAGGCTTGGATGAGCAACAGTAGCTCCTCAGGGCTGGGTCTACACGACACCACGAGGTTTTGTGCTGGGGCACAGAACAACCCCCCACCCTGAGATGCACTTAAATGGGGTGTGCAAAAGGGTCTGAAAAGCTGACCTGCTTTGCTTACATTCCTAAAGCTTGCATAGGAAAAATACTGATATTTTGGAGAATTTGAGGCTCCTTCTCACGTTCTTTGCCTGCTGAACCTCCCCCCTTTGTAAGAAAGCCGCAAATCTAGATGTCTGGTGATGAAAATCCCTGCTTATATAGCTTAATTTTTTCTTTTCTCAGTATTTTTATCACAGCAGGAGTCAGGCTAAGAGGATCTGTGTAACCTGCTTTGCCTTTGTCTCAGTGACAGTAATGATGACACAGGGAAGCTGGTCAGAGCAGCGTCACTGCTCCGTCCTTAATTTTCCCTTGTGCAAATGAGGGTGATTTAATAAACGAGGCTCAGCCAAGACCTTTTGCTCCTCTTATGCTCATCAAACAATCATTGCCTCGTCAGGCTTGAGCTTCAAATATCTCATTTGCATCTGGCTGACCTTGACTTTCCTTCCATGGGCAGGAAGATGAAGAAGTGGGAGTGGAAAGACTGGGAGCTGGTTTTTATGGGCAAGTCATGAAATAGTGGCCGGTGTAGGCTCGTGTATGGGAGGTGCTCTGGAAACACCTTGTGCTGTGGTATAGAAGGTGATAGTAAATGGATTAAATAGGAGGTGAAAAGGGGGAGGGCACCTCGTTGGCTATTGTTGAAGAAAAGGTGGAAAGAAGGAGAAAATTAAACTATGTCAGAGACTGAACAGCAGATCCCGGCTCCTTTTATTAATGGGCTGTGGAGTAAATGCTAGAAATGATATAAAAAAACCCTCTTGAGTGAAAGCTTTTAGTGAATGGTTGGGTGAAACAAAACAATACTGATTCAGGCAGAATGTTTATTCTAATTTAAGATTATTTTCCTGAAAGGATTCTGAAATACCTTCTCCAGCAGCTCTGGCAGACCCAGGATAAAGTCCTCATTCAAGTAAACTTTAATCCAACATATGTCTGCACAGTGATAAGTGAAATGGGAGCCATCAGGCTGTGGTAGGAGTAAGGGTGGTGTTTAGTGACAAGATAACCAGCTCTCACACAAGTAGGAAGAGTGAATTAGGAGTGGACAAACCATGAGTTTTAGCAGAGTAATTATAATATATACCAGCTTGGGGGGGAACACGTAACTAAATTAAGCTGAGGGTCTGTCTTCATTGCAAGCTAAACTTTCAAACAGGGTTCTACTAATGAGGATTTACTACTCCTGGGCTCCATACAGCCCTTTAGATCCAAATTTTTCCTGTGGTTTGAGAGAGCTCAGGGCTTGAGCAGAATTTTATGGCTTTGGTCTTGACACTTGAGCTGTAAAAGCTCCTGTGAAATGAATGCCAAAGTTTTCACTCCCACAGGTTTCTAAGAGCTCCAACAGAGAAAGGTCTGCCTGGTCTTGGGGGACAGGATCTCCAAGCAGAACACTTTCAAGTGCTATTAAACTCCCTTTTCATAGGGGAGCTTGTTTCAAGCAGCAGTCGATCAACCTGACATGTTCTTTGACAGCTTTATACGGCGTATTTCAAATCATTTCACTGACACTGAGAACATCAATAAACTCAAATAGCTGTTCACTCTGTGGCAGCCACTAAGCAATTATGTTTTGTCTGTTGGCAGCCTAATGAACCCGGCCATTAACGACCTAATGAGAATTTAAACCAGCCCACTGCTCCACGGAGCCATCCCTGTCCCTGCTCCTCCCGTGCCCAGGGTTTGCCAGAGAAGTTCAGTGCTGCTTGATTTTCAGGTAAGAACCGTCTGATTTTATAGAACCAGTGATGTGCTTTTTCTGTGGTGGCTTTTCACACGCTTGTGCCCTGGTGCTGCCACATTGGGGGGGGGTCACATCCCAAAATCTAGAGTTTCTGCAGGAGCTGGTGAGCAGGGAGCTGCCTGACAGCACTGCATGAGAGAATCAGAGTGGGGGAATTTTGGGTTGAGCGTTTCCCTCAGCCCCAGGCAGCATGTTCATCCCATAAACGAGGCTATGGGATGTGTTAACAAACCTGGATGGGCATGCAGAGCCCAAAGGATGACCCACAGAGCCCTGGCTGATCCCAAAAGTGATGTCTTAGGAAGGGATCCACCTTCTTTTTCTCACTCTGCTGGAGTGCTCAGAGCTGTTTTCCTTTTGCATGAGGCAGCCCAAAGGGTCACGCTGCTAACAAGCAAACTTGGCCAAACTCTCTTGCAGCTCAGAGAGGACAGTCATTAGCCATCTGTGTGGGGGTAATTAAGCAGTGCAGGCTGGCAGGAAGCCAGGGAGCAGGCTGGGGTGGGGAAGGAGGGGATTGCAGGAGGCTCTGGGCAGTGGGAAAGATGCTGATTTTCTTGTCCGGGACACAATGTAGAATAGGGAAAGGAGCTTGGGATGTGGAAGGGCCAGTTGTCCTCGGGAGTGCAGGTGTTGTCCCATCCCTCCAAGCCACTCTGGAGGGCAAAGCTCCCAGCTGAGTTGATGGAGATGAGCATGTGCAAAGGAGGAGGAGTGACTGGAGAAGTGATGATTTTCAACTAAAAGAGGGAGATTTAGGCTATATGGAAGAAATGTTTTGATGCTGAGGGTGGCAGAGCCTGGCTCATGTTGCCTTGAGAGGTTGTGGCTGCCCCATCCCTGGCCCCATCCCAGGTGAGGTTGGGGGGGCTCTGAGCACCCTGCTCTGACTGCAGATGGCCCTGCTCCCTGCAGGGGGGTTGGACTTGATGACCTTTAAAGGTCTCTTTAACCAACCAATTGTCTAAGAGCAGAGTGATGGCTGTTTCAGGCAGGGCAGGGAGTTGAGACACAGCCACCCAGTAGCAAACTGGTTTTGCAGAGCACAGCTGGTGCTGGTGTGTTTGTGCTTATCTGCACCTGCCTTGCAAAGGAGCCTGAACTGGGCTGTGTACTGAGAGCTCAGGGATGAGCTTGGGCTCTCTTGTCCCTCTCTTACTCACCAATTGCACAAGCCTGGAAGTTGAAGGCTCCTATCTGCCCCAGCTCAGTGTGGACATCATGATACTGATGTCAATATCTCAGCCTTTTACCTGTGTATTGATAACTCTGTCTATTAAATACCAGAAGTTGCTTTTTGGGTTCTAATTCTGGGTTGCTTTCAAACCAGTTTCCCCTGACAATATATTGTGGTTTTTTTGGCTTCTTTGAACAGCCTGTCATTCTTTGGATATGTAATGAATAGCAGCATGTATTTTACCCTCATTATACATGTGGTTATTATATGATGCCTGGGCTTTGGAGGTTCTTTCTTCTCCCAGCCCTAATCACTGTGCTCACTCCTATATGCTTTTAATTATTTCTATGGCTTATCAGTGGACTTTTCAGTCCTGCCACCCACGTTTGGAGCCCAGGGTGTGTGACTCACTGCACCGTGCTCTAGACACCAGGACACTCTAAAGAATGGCATCAAGATGCATTCAGGCATAGGGTTTTTTTTCTCTCCTCTTCCTCCCTCTGTGTCCACACTGGTATTTTGTTATGAGCTCTTTTGCTGTCTGAGCTCCCTCTCATGGTTTGATTCTTTTCTGGAATAATCAGAGCAGTGGCAGGATTTAATTCCCTCTCAGCTCTGAGGTTTGGCTTTTGAAGAGCCCCAGTTGTGCTCTCCTACTCATCCCATCCTGCCCTTGATGGAAATGTTATGCCTTCATGGATCAGTTTTTAAGGTTGTGCATGCTGGAATTGATTCTCAAGGAAGGTTTTTGAATCTTTTAAGGGTTTTATGGGTGGGAAAGATGATCCTACAGCTCTGTGTGGGTTGCAGTTGCCCAAGTTGTGAAATCAGCTGAAAAACATTGTTTCTTTCCTTTCAGGTGACTGTTTTCATCAACAGATTATGAGCTTTGGGGATTTCTTTTCAAAGAAAATGTCAATGAGTCTCTGTTTTGGGTTTCAAAGGGAAATAGTGGTTTTTTTTTATCAGCAGCACCTGCTTACAATCCAATTAGCTGACTGCCTTTGGTAATTAACCATAATGCACTTCAGGGGAGCAGAATAACAAAGGGACAAAAATCAAGGAGCAACATCTCTGAAAGTCTTGGTGGAATCTGGACCCACCTTTTCCCAGATGCAGAATGCTGAACAGCCCCATTCAGAGGCTGCCACCTCCTTTCAGCTCTGCTGTACAATGCCTTGAAATGATGAGGGAGAAAAAAAAGTTATCTGGTCATTCTGCTCTAGGTTCAGCTGCAACAGCAAAGATATTTCTGCCAGTGGCTCCTGTGCCTCGGCTTTGCACACAGGATCTGTTCTTTGGCCAGCCTGGCTGCTAGGTCACCAAGTGCTGTGGCTGGGAGCCTTTGGGGTCTCTTCTCATCAAGGGGTGTTTGCATCTGTTCATTCTTCACTAGTTCTCTCTCTCATCGGAAGGCTCCTGGTGGAAGCCTCTGACAGAATTGCATGAGTGAAGCAGGCTTCTTTTTTTGGTGTGATGTATAATGACGGGCTATCAGATAGTTGATTCATCCCTTAGCTGCTGAGCTTCAAAACTCTTCTAACTTCACAGCTAACCTCCTGTTCCCTGTCTGGCACTGAAAGCACATTGAACTTCTGGGTTTTTCTTGAGTTAGCTGAACACACTAGTGCACCTCTAAAATGTGCCCATGGGTACTAACTCAAAACTTCATCCCACTCATCAGAAACACGAGTGGATGTTGCTTATGCTGGTCCTCTCCACCAGTAGGAGAGATGCATTGGGTGCTCTGTTGTTACCTGGTAATGTGTTTTCCTCAAAACTGGGGTGAGATGAGGCATGGCCTCATTTCTTTAGCAGGAGAGGAGAAAGCTCATGGTCCCTGTGATGGGGCCTCCCAGCATCACAGTCTTTACAATTTGTCCTTATTATGCTCTCTGTGTGATTTAATGAAAGAATCTTTAATGAAAGACCTTTTCTGTACTGTAATTGAGCTCTTAATCTTATCTGAAAAGCAGAACACAATCCCTTCAGAAACAGTGTTGGCCAATTTGCATCTCCTGTGCCACAGTGTCACTCTTTATTCAAGGACAGCAAATCAGCAGATATCTTTGAGTCAAAAATACATCCGCAAAGCCTTATGGAGTAGGTTTGAGAAGTGAACTAGCTCCCTACCCAACTTTAGCAGGAAAGACCTTCCTGGGTTGCGGAAAGCAAGAAGCTTTCCCTAAGTGAGCACTTAAGACTTGGTGCAGTTTGGAGTTCTGCAAATGATGCTTGGAGATGATCCTAGCATTGCATTGCAAAATCAGTGTCAGACATCAGGAGTTCTTTCTGCCAGAATGTACACAACAAACAGCTGCAACCTGTAGCCAAAAGGACGCGTTACTGCTCTAGGTGAGAGCTATTCAAAAACACACACAGAAGAGCCTTCTGGCTGCCTCTTGCCTCGACGCTCCAGGCGACGACTCCTCTTGCTCCCCGACGGCTGCTGCCAAGGAAAGAGGGCACTGTCAGGCGCACCAGAGCTTCAGCTCCTCCGCCTGAAGGGAGCGGAGAGCTGGCCCGGACCGCCCCCCCTCCCCCCCAATCCCTTCAGCCCCTCTCACCAAAGCGGCGCGGGCACGGGTCCGGAGGCTGCTGCTGCTGGAGGCGGGCTGTGGCGAGCGGGCACCCCGGGCAAATCCAGCTGGGCACGCAAAACAGCGGGCAAACGGGCTGCGCAGCCCCTGCTTACAGGGCGCTCCGCCCGCTGCCTGGACTTCAAGCGCCCGGGACTCCGGGGCACGGCCC
>JANHGL010019008.1:22401-32994 GCA_024611195.1 Ceyx melanurus | reverse complement strand
TGTCCCCCCCCCCCCCCGTTCCTTTCCCCCCCCCCCCCCCGTGTGTGATCCCTGGTCCCGGCCGCTTCTCTGTTTCGCTCCCGCCGGTCCCTGACTGTCCCCAACAGATTCCCAGCGTTCCCCGAGACACTATCTGTTCCTTGATTTATTTTTCATTTAATTAACCGTTATCGCTATGTTATTTCCCAGAGTTTTCGAGCACATTTACTTTTCTTTTTAGATCAGTGCGTCTGTTTAAGTCTTTTCCACGTGTGTGGTGCTGCTTTCCCAGCAGCATCGTTCCTCGGCCAGTTAAAAGTTGCGGAGAGGAGGCTGCTTTGAACTGGAATAGGGGATGCCTGTTGATTTTTTAGCGTTTGCTTTATCGAGGTCTCTGCTTTTTCCATCTGCACAGGGATTGGCACGATTAGCGGGGGGAAAAAATAATAGTTTTTCTTTAAATAAAGCCCCAGAGTAAACTGCGGCCCTGGGGGAAATTCACCTGGGCAGCGGTTGCAGGTAAACAGCCGGAGACAAATGAGAACCACCTGCAGTCATCAGGAGCACCAGCACTTTATAAACTGCCCATGAAGGGTGTAAGGACAGAGCTGCTGCTGCTACGAGTTGTCTGGGAGGTGAGTTTTTGCTCTACAGCTCTACTTTTTCTTACATTTCTTTAGAATGCAAAGTAAGTCATCAGTGCTTCTTTTACGATGCGTTTTTGTTTAGCTGATTGAGAGTTGTGTTCTGTCCTTGGGGGCAGAATCTTTCCCTGTTTGGTGTGGGGAAGGATGTAATTTTTAATTATTATTATTTTTTGTAGTAATTCAAAAAGAGGATTTGAAGAGCTATGTACAATCTGGAAAGTGACAGACATGTTAAATCCACTTTGAAAGAAGCATTTGAAAGGGTAGCATGACACTTGGTTTTCTTTCAAAATCATTTCACTACTACAGTTCGTGCTGTACACCTACATTTTCACACACATAATTTACATTTCAGTAGCAGGCAATACCAAGTGTGCCTATTGCCATTAGAATTGCTTGCAGAGGATTCATGATTTCTTGGATGTTCTCTTTTCTCAAAGCTTTGGTTTAATTCTGGGAAAATATTCGTGTTTTGTCATTAAATATTATCACAAAAAAATAAAAGCAGACTATTTTTTTAGGTCTTTGAAATTGTTTTTATTCTTAGAGGGGCTCCACTTTTAAGTTTTGGTTTTCTGCTTCACAAGTGTATCTGTATTTTGTGTTTTTGAGTTGTAAGTTTATACAGGCTGTGAATGCAAGTGCAAGTAACAGCTTTTGCTATGCTTTGGATTTCCTGAGAAGTAGAAACAATACACAGTTAAGTCCACAAGCCACTTAATGGAGCAAGAAATGTCTTTTATACAAAGAAAACAGCACATTCATCGTTTACCCTGAATTTCTATCTGCAAGTACTTTGAAATTGTTTTAAAGCCATCACACCTAGAGTTGAATACTTTCCAAATACTGACCACCTGATATGTGACTTGAGATCTTGGAAAATCCCAGCTTTTACAACTCCAGTTTTGTTAGTTTCTCATTAAAATAAATATTCCCATTTGTAGTGGGGAGTTGCCTCCAGTGCTTGGCACATCTTCATAGCCGAAGGCCAAATAGAATAACCAAGGGCCAAATCCACTTGAGAATGTTGACATCCAGTGTAAAACACAAGGCAGGGCAGTTCTGATCAGGTTAGCTGTCCAAAAGTAATAATTCTTTGAACAACTGCTAGACAGCCCCTGGTGCTTGGCCTGCTGGTGAACTCTGAAATCCACAAAGTGGATCTTAAAACTCTTGATTGTTACTATTTTTCAATTGCAAAGGTAGATTTCCCACACGCAGAAAAACAAGTTCCCCTTTCTGGTAGTGTTTGTAGTGAAACAAGGTCACTTTGCTACTGCTTTTTAGTAAAGCATTAATACACATGAAATACATGTTCTCCCTTGGGTTAGAACCTTCTGGTTACTCCACAACTCCCACAGTCTCACCTCTGCTTCTGCAGCCCTGAGTTCCCAGGTCTGCTATTTCTGTATTTCACAGGGGATATCTAAACTTTATCACCAGATAAAGAGCAGATTCCCATCACTTGTTGCAGCCCCCCCTTTCTTGAAAGACAACTCATTTTTGAAGGCACTACACACCGTGATGTCAGTTTAAATGTGGAATCAAATAATGTTAATAATCTATTTTTATTAATAATAAACAAAATAATAATTAAAAAGCTTTAAAATAGTTTGGAAAGAAACAGCAGCAAGAGTACTGTGCTAAAAAGCAGCTTAAGAGCTCCTCAGTCTGACTCCAAAACCATTAACATACTTTTTTTTTAAACTCTGTGAATTTGAGTATTCCTCACTATCAGCATCCCAGCAACTTTTGCTCTTGGGTTGGATTTGCTGGCTGTGACCAGACAGGAATAATTCCAAAAGCATCCCTCTCTCTGCAATAGCAAAAGGCCACTCTTGCCAAGTCATTCCTTGCTGTTCACTGGGAACTGAGTGCACTGAGGCTCCAGACAAAGCATTATCAACAGTTCCAAAGCTGATTTAGTGGTGGTGACTGACATTCCCTTCACAGGAGTATTAGAAGTTCCCAGAAGGAATGGCTCGAGCCAAGATTGTTTTGGTGTAGCCCCAGTAGATTGGGTAGGATTCTGTGTGGGGGCAGCTACTAGAGCTTGTGTTTCAAAGGGAAACAGTGTTTTTTTTATCAGCAGCACCTGCTTACAATCCAATTAGCTGACTGCCTTTGGTAATTAACCTTAATGCACTTCAGGGGAGCAGAATAACAAAGGGACAAAAATCAAGGAGCAACATCTGTGAGAGTCCTGGTGGAATCTGGACCCACCTTTTCCCAGGTGCAGGATGCTGAACAGCCTCATTCAGGGGCTGCCACCTCCTTTCAGCTCTGCTGTGCAATGCCTTGAAATGATGAGGGGGGAAAGAAAAGCATCTGGTCATTCTGCTGCAACAGCAAAGATATTTCTGCCAGTGGTTCCTGTGCCTGGGCTTTGCACACAGGATCTGTTCTTTGGCCATCCTGGCTGCTAGGTCACCAAGTGCTGTGGCTGGGAGCCTTTGGGGTCTCTTCTCATCAAGGGGTGTTTGCATCTGTTCATTCTTCACTAGGTTCTCCCTCTCATCTGAAGCCTTCTTGGTGGAAGCCACTAGTGCACCTCTGAACTGTGCCCATGGGTACTAACTCAAAACTTCATCCCACTCATCTCAAACATGAGTGGATGTTGCTTATGCTGGTCCTCTCCACCAGTAGGAGAGATGCATTGGGTGCTCTGTTGTTACCTGGTTATGTGTTTTCCTCAAAACTGGGGTGAGATGAGGCATGGCCTCATTTCTTTAGCAGGAGAGGAGAAAGCTCATGGTCCCTGTGATGGGGCCTCCCAGCATCACAGTCTTTACAATTTGTCCTTATTATGCTCTCTGTGTGATTTAATGAAAGAATCTTTAATGAAAGACCTTTTCTGTACTGTAATTGAGCTCTTAATCTTATCTGAAAAGCAGAGCACAATCCCTTCAGAAACAGTGTTGGCCAATTTGCATCTCCTGTGCCACAGTGTCACTCTTTATTCAAGGACAGACAATAAGCAGATTTCTTTGAGTCAAAAATACATCTACAATGCCATATGAAGTAGGTTTGAGAAGTGAACTAGCTCACTTCCCAACTTGAGCAGGAAAGACCTTCCTGGGTCCTGGAAAGCAAGAAGCTTTCCCTAAGTGAGCACCTGAGTCTGGTGCAGTTTGGAGCTCTGCAAAAGGTGCTTGGAGATGATCCTTAGCAGCAGGGTGAGCTGCTCTGGGCAGGTGAAAGTTGGCAGTAGATAAAAGTGGGAGCTTCAAAACAACAGGAGGCTGAAAGAGAAAGAGAGATGGTAGGTGTTTGGTGAAAATCTGTCCATCTTAAACCTTGGAAAAAACCCCACTTACACAGCTGTGCTGCTTTTGATCAATCTGAGCTTCTTAAACAGCATTTCACAAACAGAATTAAGGTTCTTTGAAAAAGAAAGCTTAGCACAGGACTTTTTATTGTGACCTTATCAGATTTCCTCTTTTTTAATATGCTACAGGTTGGAGGGAGGATCCAAGTCCCCACTCTGGACTGATAAGATGCTCTTCATCTAAACCATGATGGACACTGAGTTGGACTGACCCAAACCTAAAACCTGGAAGCACTTAACAGGAGAAAATACTCAAAGCTTGATGGTGATGCACAGTTCCTGCTCTGAAACCATAGGCTATGAAATAGTGACCAGTTTGCTGTCTGCTCTGGTGCAGAGCTGATGGTCATGAGCAGCCATGGAATGAATCAGCTGCTGGTTTGATGGGACACACAAAACATCTCTATG
The DNA here is from genome assembly GCA_024611195.1 of Ceyx melanurus. Taxonomy (NCBI): domain Eukaryota; kingdom Metazoa; phylum Chordata; class Aves; order Coraciiformes; family Alcedinidae; genus Ceyx; species Ceyx melanurus. The sequence continues at coordinate 28,632 of JANHGL010019008.1, read as the reverse complement.
CTTTGGTCCACAGAGCATGGGATGCCTCTTCATCTCTTCCCTTTGTACTAATTTGCTCACTGCTGAGAGGACCTCTGTTCCTGGAGTAATAGGCACTGTTGGATCAACCTTTGCTGTGATGAGCAGTGGATTTTCATAGTTAACATGTCAATTTAAACTGCTACAAATAAGAGATCAATTCCTTCTTTCCTGGAGAAGAAATTAAGGGAAAACCTTTTCCTGTTACAAACCAAGTGTACAAGGCTGAAGAGGGTGAAGGTGGAGATGAGGTTGTCTCCTGAGAGGGGTAAAGTTGTCAATTTAGCCCATCAGAGAGAACACACTTGCACCTTTTAAGTAGTCAAGTACCAAAATAGTGTCACTGAGTAGGCAGGGCTGGGGGGGGAATGGCTCGTGGTTCTGAGCAGAGCCCTGGATTGTGACAGATCTACTCACATGAGCTCATTTGCCAACCACAGCTCTATGATGCTGCCAGCCCAGAGAGATGCCTGGTCAAGGACAATTTCTCTGCCTGATTTTACAGTGTGGTGTTTATTATCAGGCTGTTTGAGAGAGTTTTCCATTCCTTTTGCACCCCTGTGGATGGTATCCTGGATGGGACCCTGCTGCCCCATGCCTGTGATGTGGTTTGCAGGATGCACTGGTGCCTGGGAGGGCTCTGCCTCCTTTCGTTCAAAGCTCTGACAGGTTAGAGGGAATCTGATGAATTATTCAGCAGCATCAAGGAAACAATTAGTGGCTCTGTAGGTTGAAAGTGGAGATCTCAGGTGTTCTGGCAGAGGAGTGGGTGCTGCTGCAGAAGCTCCAATCCAGAATGAAGCACTTGGGGACATTGTCCCACAGCTTCCCATCCAAAATCGGCTCAAATCCCATCACCTCCCAGTGCAAAGATCTGCTCTTTGTGCTTTCTGTCAGAAACAGGGTGAAAGGAGGGGATCCCCAGCTGAGCAATGGCAAGAGCTCCACTTCTCAGAGATGCTGTGGAGAGGGAAGCAGCACCCTGCCTGTGCTCATGGGTGCTGAGGCAGCCGAGTCCCTTCTGCAACCACCAGTGTGCTCCTGATTAGATGTAATTAATTAGCACCAGGTTGAGATTCTGGAATTGGATTTGTGCCGCTGGAAGAGCAGGAAACAACATGTTCTCTTGGCATTGGAGCTCCTCTCTCTCGTAACAGGGGGGTGGTGACTCAGGAGATGCACAAGGCAGCAGCTGGCAGCACAGTGCCAGCTCTACTGAGGCTCAGAGCTTGGATTGGGTGCTCCCAAGCATGGACTTCATGTCCTTGCAGCACCTTTCCATCCAGGAATGGTGAGGAAAAGGGGGGTTGACTCCCCAGGGGTGTGGTGCCATGAGTATTGTTTGCACATCAGCCCCTTCTCACTGTGTTATTTCCTCCTCTGAACCTAAAAAATGCATTCTTGGGGTTTTTTTTCTTTTGTTTACTGACCTTTTATGGTCAGGGAGCACCTCTGTAGCTTTCAGTGAGGTTTGTTACTATAGGAGGGTTTTTTTTCTGCTTTTTTTTTGGCCCTGAATCTGTGACTTGGCAGGACTGAGCTGAAAAAGTGTGATTGGTCCTGCCAGCCTCTCAGGAGCTGCTCAGAGAGCTGAAATTAAGCAGGTTTGTATTGCCCAGGTACCTACAGCAGTAATTAAAATGTGAAATAGTTTCTTTCTTTCCAGTTTCATGTGACTGAGCTACTCTTTAGTTTCTAGTGCATCCTTAGGCTGGTTAATTCCTCCTAATCCCCTGCGTGTCCCCGTGAATATTAAAAAGAGGCTAAAACTAAGTACTCAAAAGCATCAGGAAAAGGTTTGGGGGATATTGAAAAACCATTGTCATATTTTATGGCTTTATCCTCCCTCTGTTAAAGTTCCTTCCATTTTTGGGGTGATTTTTTTTTCTTTTATTTTTTTTGCTAGCTATGCTGATGGGATCTCCCTGATATGAAGCAACCAGCCAGCCAAGTAAATAAGGAAACAGATGTTGTAGAAAGCAAAGATCAAATAAATACAGACAGCTAAGGAAAAGGCTTTGCAAACTAGTGGGAAGCTGAATAGGTGAGAAGGGAGGGTTTGGGGAATGGGATTGCAAAGGGGGAAACCCTTTTCTGCAGAGAGGAAAAAAAAAAAGACAACAGTTTAGTCTCCAAAAAAAATCTGACAATTAACTCAGTGTAATTAAGAAAAGCAGTAATAATTGGCATGTTGGTAAACGTGGAGCTCTACTGGGCTTGTGGACTCACTGCAGGAGCACACACAGCCTCTGCAACGCTGTGAAACTGCTCCTTGGGCTTTTTGTCTCTGATTTTTGTCATCATTTTATGGCCTCTGCCACAAGGGGAATAACGTGGAAACGCTCCAGGGTAGGGAAGCATTTACCAAATGATGGTAAGCAGGACGTGGGTGCACCACTCTGGCTGGCTGCTGACCTGGGATTTTTGCTTTCCTCCCCATTTCTGACTAATTTAGCTTGTTTCTGGCTTATTAGGCAAGGGAGAAATCTTTAATTAAAGCACGGTTTAATTCCAGCCTCCAGCCTGGATTGTATTTCACTGTTCCTTGTATCGTGGGCAGAGATGGGATTGGTATTTACATCATTACAAATGCAAAGTGCCACCAGGTGGTCGCTCTCTGGTACAGGCAGTGACTTTGCCACTGCGTTTGTCACGGACAGATGCAAAACTGTGACCCAGATCCATCCTAATGACTCCATCAGCCCAAACAGGACTGGTGACCAGGGGCTTTGCCCAAGTGTTTCTGTCCTTCTTGGAGCTTGGCTGTGTACCCTGCCACAGGGGAGGGACTCGGGGAGTGGAGAAATAAGAGGAGGGGGTAACAGAATTAAGCTGGAAAAGGAGGTATTTAGGTTACAGATAAGGAAGAATCATAGAAGGTTAGGGGTTGGAAGGGACCTAGAAAGATCATCTAGTCCAACCCCCCTGACAGAGCAGGATCACCTAGACCAAGTTACCCAGGAACAGATCCAGGTGGGTTTGGAATGTCTCCAGAGCAGGAGACTCCACAACCTCCCTGTGCAGCCCCTGCCAGGCTCTGTTACCCTCACTGTGAAAAAGCTTTCCCTTGTGTTTCCCTTAAACCTCTTGTGCTCCAACTGACTCCCATTGCCTCTTGTCCTGTCATTGGATGACACTGAGAAGAGTCTGGTTCCATCCTCCCTACACTGTCCTTAACATATTGATAGACAAGAAATTCCTCACTGGAAGTGTGGTGAGATACTGGAGCAGGTTACCCAGAGAGGTTGTGGACACCCCATCCCTGGGAGCTTTCAAGGTTGGATGGGGCTTTGAGCTACCTGCTCTCATGGGAGGTGTCCCTGCCTATGGTTGGGAGGGGTGAAACTAGATGGTCTTTAAGGTGCCTCCCAACCCATTCTCTGATTCTATATAGAGCTGGTCTCAGGTCTGTTCCCACCAAATCAAAATGTTTGATGGTTCCTCAATGTCATTTCATCATGGAAATAAAAAACTAATGAGCAACATCACTCTTGTCCCTCGGTTGTTGAGCTATGTCTGTGTTCTGAATGGTGAAGCAAACAGCAGGGCTGCTAAACCCAAGCTAAAGGAAGAGTAACGTGGCAGAGATAAAATGCAGAGTGAGATTTAAACCACTTGTATTTGCTATTTAAATCCCTTCAAACATCAGCTATGGCTGTTGTGATAAAGACAGGGCAGCACTCAAACAGATGGAAACATGGTTCCTGTGGTGCATCCCTAGATAAGATGACAAGGAAGCTGTTGTTGGGTCTTAGTTGCAGGTGAAATGGAGATCTCAGCTTGCAGGGTGGTGTGTCTGCTGGTGCTGGGGGGGCTTTGTTTTCAAAGAACCAGGAAATGCAAAAGCAGAGGTTCCTGAAAACAATGACTCTATGCCCAGCCTGCAAGGAGGCATCTGCCAGGGGATTGTGTATTCAAACGCCAGGAGGGGAATTTAATCAGGTCTTGTTAATTTTCATGAAGTCAAACACTTGGGATTCACTTCGGGCTCTCATTTTCCTGGAATAATTCAACACAAACAGGTTGTATTTATACATGGACACTTGGCTTTTCTGTTGTTTGATGAGGCTACAATTTGGCCTCCTCTTGTGGCCGCTGCAATCGTTTGTCTTCTGTGGTTTGTGCTTCTCCCACCAGGAATATTCACCCGGTACACTTCTCATAGTGTTGGTTCTTCAAAGGGAAGCAAACAATGCCGAAGCAAGCCCACTTCCCAAGCAGATATTACTTGAACTGGGTCCTGCATAAAACCAGAATCCAATCTCATCTCCTTTGTCATGGATCTCTATTGTTTTCCCCCTCATCATTACTTTTCCTTTCCTTCCTCCTATGTGGTTCTCATTCTTCAGCAACATCATTCAAAACTACATAGAATTCAGAGAGTGCTTCTATTATATTTGTATCTGCTGGGATAGCTTATCTCAGCTAGATGTCTGTTTAACATCTGGCTTTCCCTTGGCTGACAGATGTATTCTTTGAGCTGTAAATATTGCAAATCAAGGCTACAGAAATTTTCTCACCCTGTGAATCTGATTGAGGTCGTCCTTTTCTAATATCCCACTGAGCAGCTGAAGTCTCCCTTTCTTACAACAGCCTCCTGAGCTGCTTTTGGGCTATGATGAAGCAGAAGGTGCTGTTTGGATTTCCTCCTTGCTGTGGTTCCCCCTTGTGCAGTGGGTCTGCAGATGGCCCCAGCCTACTGCACCTTTACCTGCTGGTGTCTAGCTCAGACCACAGCAGCCTGGATATCACATGGGACTTTTCATTTCCACTGTGAGCTCTGACAAAACTGGTGGGTTGTATTTTAGCTGAAGATGTGGTCGAGCAGGGTTTGAACTTTGCTTTCTGAGAACTGGAAGCTCAAGGTATAAAAAAAAATATCTGTGTAAACAAATCACTGCTGAGCTCTGGGATTTGGGGTGATTGTGGTGGCTCTCTCCTGCTGATTGAAACACCTGATTGCTAATGGCCATATCCTGATGTGCTGGGACAATGCAGGTGCTGATCACAGGACCAGAGACCATCTTGAGCCAAGGACCTGCCTAACCTCTTGGGAAGTGGTAGTGTGGTGATGATGGCCTTGGTCAGGATCAAAGCTCTGATGATGGTTTTCAACACTAACTATGGTCTCTGTTGCCAGATCAACCAGAAGACCCCTCCCCAGGGGCTGATTTGTGCCACAGCTGTATTTCTGCAAGGAGATAGGGGGGACTAACATGATGGAAATGGGATGTGTGACCTGCAAAGCTGAACATCGTGCTGGGAAGAGTGTGGTGCTGTCTCTCCAGAGGTGTGGGGTCTTTAGCAACCAACTGGGGTGGGTTTCAGCAGACTGGGAGGCCCTTCCACCCCTGATTCATTACCCTAAGCACAGGGTCCTGCAGATCCCAGCATCCCTATGGCAGAGGTTCCACTACAAAACCTTGTTTTGCTCATGAGCATCCCAGCAAAATACATTGACCAGCCTTGTGGCTCTGGCCCTAACCCCAGGCAGTGCCAGTGTCCCTGGCTGCCTACACCACTCCTGGGTCTGCCCTGGCATAGGGGAGCCCAAGAACTCCCATCAGCTGCAGGCAGTAGACAGGTTCCCTTCCTGCACCCACCTCACCATGCACGGTGATCCTGCTAAAAATGCCTGCATCAGGAAGCCCCAGCAGTGACATTTTGGGGAGAAACACCCAGGAAAAGCAGAGCTGGGCAGGGTTCAGCTCAATGTCTATGCTGGTGTGAGCACCAGGTTGAGGCAGGGACCTGCCAGGACAGTGACCACCACTGGTGCTCACACAGGCTGGGATGCTGAGTCATGGAGCTGTGTTTGCACACCCATGTGCAAGGATGGGGGAAACCCCTTTGACTCCTCAAGCAGAGGCCTGTGTGCATGGTCCTTTTCATTGCATAGCAGGGAAAAACTGAAGCAGATGAGATCCAGTATCTCAACTAGGGAGAGATCTGGAGGCAATGAGAGCAAGAAATGTACAGTTGCTTTGAAAGATGCTTTGAAAGGGGGTAAAACTTGCTGCTAAGCTTCCCGCTGAGAGCAAAGCCAATATTTCTTTCTTTTCTTGTATATTTCTCTGTGGACAGGAGGCTGTGAACATCTCAATCCTCCCCTTCAAGCCAAAAGGGCCCAAAATGGGTTTTCTTCTAAGGTGCAGCAAAGGGGGAGAGCACAATGCAGCTGTCACTAAGCCTCTCTCCTCCTGTCTCAGGGAG
>JANHGL010019008.1:0-21905 GCA_024611195.1 Ceyx melanurus | reverse complement strand
GGTTTATTCATGCTCCAAAAAACCCAAGGCTTTTTCTCTTCTGCTCTTTCTCCCTGTAAGAAACAGCCCTGAAACAAGCTAAGGGAAATAAAAATACCTAGACAAATGGAAAAATAACAGGAATAATAATAATGCTGAAACAAAGCAACCAGGGGGGGCAAAAAAAAAAAGCAAGCAAGCAAAAGGTCTGTCTTTTATTTTTCTTTCATTTTTTTCCCCTGAATTTTTTTTTTCCTTCTCTTTTTCTTTGCAGTGGGGACGGCAGGTGGGAGCTTTCTAAGCCAGACAAAGGAGACCTGACAAGGAACTGTGGTGAAGGGACAAGCCTGAGGTGAAGAAGTGTCCGGTGACCTCTCCTGGAGCTGGGATAGACAGGAGACATTTCACCAGCCTCATCACCTGGAGCTCTGCAATCCAGGCAAGGACCGGGCTCTGTTGCTATCAGGAAGGTGATCTCTGTCTCTCAGTCTCTTTCTTTCTCTCTCTTGTTCTTGGGTTTGTGCAGTTTTGTTGCAATCGTGGAGGTAAATGAGCAACTGGTAGAGCTGGGCAGGAGGGAGCAGCAGCAGCTCTGAAGATCTGTGGTTTGGTTGTGGTTTTTTAATGTAACAGAGAGGAAAAATTCCTCTAGAGAGCTTTTCAGGGTTGTTTGCTGTGTGCAATATGGAGCTCTTTGAAACAGGGCTGCGTGGCTGGGAGGGAGAGCTCTCAGTGCTGCGTTGATCCCAGTTTGGTGGACTGGAAAAGCCTCCTGGGCTCTGGAGAGGGCTGGGTGAGCTGCCTGCAGAGCATCCAGCAGCAGGGCAGGGGCTGGGGGCAGCCAGGTAATTGTCACACAGTTCATTTGTACCTGGTGCTTCCTTATTAAAAAAAAATCAACCCCAGAGTGTGTCTCAGCCAAGAGGAGAAGGTTGGAGAGAACCTGGTGTGAGGTGGAAGGTTTGGGGAGCTTTGCTATAGCTGGAGGGTGGTGGAGGGGAGGGGAAGGAGAAGGAGAAAGTTCTCCAGGGAGAGCTGAACCTCCCAAGTGAGAGGAATCAAAACCAGGCATGACTTTAATGAGGGATGTGGAGGCAAAATAAGAGCCTGCAATAAATCAGGTCATAGCTGCCTTTCCTGCTTGTCCCTGCTCCACTTCTCTCCCTGCTCCAGCTCCTTCCCCTTGGCTTCAGAGAACTGCCCAGCACAAGGGCTCAGCCTCAGCCCCCAAACTCCTTCTGCCACATCTTGCTGCAGAGTAAAACAGAGCAGGATGGGCTGGGGTGAAGCTTTGCCAGCACCTAAGGGTGCTCCGGCAGGTAATCTCTGCCCAGTTTTGTTCCCATTCATGATGTGTTGGTTGCTGCCCTGAGCCCAGCAGCCCTTGGCTCCTTGGGAGGGTTTGAAAGCCACCACCAGCCTGGCTGTTGTTTGATTGCTGAGCTCTCCCATTTCTCCAGGGATTTAAGCCTGCAGCTCTAAGGGGAGGAGAAAAAGGGTATCTCAGTGGGCAGAGCAGTGACCAGGACCCAGGAGACCAGCTCCTTGCAGCTTTGCTGCCTTAGATGTATCTTTCACTGGCTGTGCCTCAGTTTCTCCATGTATGAAACACAGATCATTTGCTGCCCTCCTTGTGAGAGCACTTTGATGTTTCCTCAAGAAAATAACAGGCAGAGGAATGATCATTTCCTTGGACACATCTGTGTCATTTCAAGTCTTCTCTCTGTACTGCTTTGATGCCATACAAACAATTTCCTTCTGCTGCAGCAAGTTGCTGCAGACCCACAGGAGTCAATCGAGCTGGTTCACAGGGGCAGAGGAACCAGCTCAGTGGTCTGCTCAATGCATCTCAAGTGGGAGCTGGTCCTGCCTGCTCCCAAGTGACAAGTGTGGTGGCTGGAGGTGCAATTCATCTCCAAATTAAGCTGGAGGATGCTAAAGGCACATGGAGCTGTGCCCAGGTCGACCTCCCAGGGGAGGGGTTTAGGACGAGGCAAACACAGAAGGGCAGGAATGGGAAGGGAAAAAAAATAACCCCTAGAAAAGATGCAAGGACAAGTGTTTTACATCTGCAGGCTGCTCAGAGCATCGTTTGCTAATCCTCCCAAGCATGGGAGAGCCCAGAGCCATGCCCTGATGCTCTCCTCCTGCTCCCCTCACACTAGGTGGGCAGCTCCCATGTCAGCCAAGCTCTACGTCCTCATCAGCTGGCCCGATGGCAGCAGGGTGATCAACATTGAGAACATCAAGGAGCCCCGAAAGCCCTTCCACCTTTACACAGTGGGTGAGCAGGTGCTGGCCCGTTGCCCTGGCTTCACTGGGCTCTACTGGGGCATGGTGGAAGGCATAAGTGGTGAGTGACACCTCTTTGTCTTGGATTTAGCAACTTGGGCCTGCTGGGGATCAACCTTTTGAGAATAAGTTCAATGCTGAAAAGTCCTCTCTTCTTACAGAGCATAAAGATATTTTAGAGAAGAAGCTGTTGGAAGGTAGACAATTCCTGGAGAAGTTAAGTGAGTAGGGTCTTTTGAAGATTGCACCTTTCTACCTCCTTTGGGCTTTTGGAGTGGGAGAATGCTGAGGGTATTGTAGCCCTGCCATGAATTTTCCCAGGGTAAAAAGTACTGAATGGGAAGTGGGAGATACACAATGTTTGTACCCCGTTGTAAATTCTGAGTATCCACGTTGCTTTCAGAAGAAGAACCATCTGTCTACAGCATGTTGCCACCCCAGCCAAAAAAATCCAGGAAAACCTTCCCAAAATGGACCCCAGGGAATACATCCAGGAAATACCACGGTGACAGGACCTACCCCACCAAGCCACTGCTGAGGGCAGCCGAGGTCAGCCTGCCCCACGACCCTGGCAGCTCCTCCATCATCAAGGAGAGATGTGCCCTGGGCAACTCATCTGGAAGCCCCCGCTCGCTGGTGGGACCCCCTCACCCAGCCAGTGCCTTCACATCCCCATCCACGTTTTTCAGCATGGCCATGCCAGGGACTTCACAGGGTGAAGAGGACAGGGCTGGTCCAGCTACTAGAGGTAATCATGGTTGTAAATTAGACATTGGGTTTTAGCTCTCTCTGCTTCATCCTGAATGACAGGTTGAGATGGGGACCCACTAGGAGATCTCTGCTTTGCTCCAGGGAGGTGTGTGTTGTCTTCCAGGGTTACAAAGGTTAGAGATGAAATTTTCTGATCCTTTTCAGCTGGAAGATTTCCTCCAGGAGAGCTGCCTAAAGGGAATTGTCTGTGTGATAGAATGTGGTGTCTGCTCTGCCAGGCACCAGCTGTGTCTCCTGGGTTCTTTGCTCACAGTGACTGCCTGAATAACTGGGGAATACCCCCAAACTTTGTGTCTCAATAGCCAAACTTTCTCAGAATTGCCTATTTCCCTGTTTTTCCAGCCACTACACAGACATTAAACACACTTGTAAAAATATTTTAGTATACCATCTACCTGCTGACTAACAGCAGTGTCCAGAGACATGTTGGCTCTGCTTACATTGTCCACTGTATCTTTTGTCATGGGAACAGAAGAAGCCCTTGAGATGCCACCTTTGTCTAATAACAAAAGCTCTGCTGTTCTGCCCTGGAAAGCACGTGTGGACCACTGTCTATGCAAAGGGAATGACATGTTGCAATCTAGCAGGAGCACTTAGATAATCTGTCCTGGAGACAAAGGGATTTGGGACATTTTTCACATCTTGTTCAGCTTGTCTTCCATCCTTCCTGTAGATTATGTGGTCTTGCCCATGAAGAGGAAGTCAGGTGGCATCTTGTCCCACTGCCAGCAACACATCTGTCTGAACAGGTAATGCTTGAAAGCACAATGAGACCCCTGAGTGTTTCACATCATGTACATTCATTCCATAGTGGGGGGGTTGTCCACTCCATTCCCACACCCCAGTGGTGCTCACTCAGTTGCACAAAAGATAATGGTAGTTTGTGTGGGTACATACTGCACAGAAATGGGGTCCCTGAAGCTCCTGAGTCCTGGTCTCCTGGTGGGTCAAAGGGGAGATCCTCAGCATCTGTGTGCCAGGGCTTCATCTGTGTGCAAAGTGGAGTGCACAGGAGGTTGTCTACATGATACTGGTTGCCCCAAGAGGTGGTTGTTGCTCCATCCCTGGCACCATCCCAGGTGAGGTTGGCTGGGGCTCTGAGCAACCTGCTCTAGTTGCAGATGTCCCTGATCCCTGCAGGGGAGTTGAACCAGATGACCTTGAGAGGTCCCTCCCCAGCCAAACCAGTCTGTGATTCTAACCACTATTTCCTCTCAGCACCTTTGATTCTTGCTGCAAATGAAACCAGCATTGACTGCTTTGGATTCCAACCTTTGAATGACAGCTAGTTCTCATCAGGAATGAATATGAACGTGAAGTTTCTTGTGCCAGTGCTTCTGAGTTTGCTTGTTCCTTCCAGCTGTGAAGAGCGAAAGGTTGACACTTTGCAAGAGGCAGATGACTTTGAGACAGTGCAGAAAAATGTTGGTCCTGCTGAAATGGAAAGGTAATTAGCAAATGAGAAGCTTCTGCTTAGCTGTATTTTTCCCCCTCGCTGCAAGAAAGAGCAGCGAGAGCAGAGCTGGGGGACAAAACACTGCAATTTTAGAACTTAAGAGCTGCTGAATCTCTACGTGATTGGAGCCAAGTGTTTCTTCCTGATTGTAGGGCTCGGAGTTAAGAGATGCAAGAAGGCTCTAAAACAGCACAGAAACCACAAAGCTCTTGCCTTTAACAACCAAAATGACATCTGTTGTTTTGAACGTGGTTGTGTGCTGCTTGCTTTATTGTCTGCTGCTTTGATGTCAAGTGATGAAGCAGCTGCTAGGGACAGTTGGTTTTTTTTCTGCAAAGAAATGGGTGTAAAAAAAATCACATTATGGTCGTTTCCCACATGCCTGTTGTTTCATACCACAAACAGGCTCCTCCTGGGACTTGCAGGACAGGACATAGATCTTGCCTTAAAACTGAAAATTGAGCATCAAAGTTGCTGCTCATGCGTGACAAGGGTGGGTTGAGGGTTAAACTCTGAACATGTGTGAGCTACTGGAAAGTCCTGACTGTCATTCTTCTCTCCTGCCTTGCTCCAGGCATAGCTGGATGGGCTGACACTCTCCTGTCCCAGCTTGCAGGAGACATGTGATCACTCCTTGGGTGGAGGTGCTCCATCCTTTAGCAATATCTGGAGTGAGGCCATGGTGTTTTCTTACCTTTACACATGTAATTTTAATTTTTCAGGGCAGAGAAGATAGAGCACCTGGAGAGGATGGTGCTGGACCTCCAACAGGATGTCCTCTCTTTGAAGAAGAAGGTGCAGAGGCTGGAATCCCTGTCCTTCCAGGAGGAGCCCCATAGGCAGCCGTGTGAGGTGGTGGAGCTCTTCAATGGCTACACCAAGGAACAGCTCAAAGAGACCATCCGTTTTGACCAGAAGATCAGCACTGCCTGCAAGACACTGCTCTACAAGCTTTTCACATCTGACTACATCCAGAGCCACTCCATCACGGGGAGGAGGGGCAACACATTTCGAGAGGCAAAGCCCATGATGGATGAACGTTGCATCAAAATCATCAGGGTGCTGTTGAAACAGAAGTTTGGAGACCACCTCAGTGACACAGTGATCACGGAGAAGATACAAAACGTGCAGAAAGCCCTGAGGCAGAAGTTTAAGACTGAATGTCTCTGATGCATGGGAGGACTTGGTGTGTCTTCCTATCACCATTCTCAGTGTTGACTGAGCAGCCTTTCCAGAGGGGACAAGTCCAATCTGCTGCTGTTCAGATTATTTCCCCCCAAGGAACCAACCCAAGTGAACCATGTGCTGAAGACAACTTCAGTCTCTCACTGCCAAACCTCTGCCTGCCTTAACTGAGCAGGATGGTTGCCCAGCCTGGCCAGATGTCTTTGCACATCTGCTAGCACTTTGTGTTCCTTGTGCATGTAATGATCTCCAGGTTCTTTTTGCTGGACATGATCAAGACCTTGAGGGTTCCAGCTGGGTCCAAGTATGGCTCAGTATATCAGGTTTGTTCTGCCTTGCAGTGGGTGAGGAGGAAAAGTTGGCTCTGGGGTAGGGAGTGCAGCTGCTGATGGACTTTGTGTCACCCAACACAGCTTCTCTCTGCATGTCTGTGGTCACCTCCTCCTGCCCGTGGGACAATGTTTGCTGTCTTTGCTCCCAGTGAATGTGTTTTATAATTTCATGCAGAAAGACAGAATAATTAAAACACCACCACAAAAGATTCTGAGAGAGAGAATTTCATCTTATCCTCTGTTTAAATGTTGCTGTACAGAAAAAACATCTATTGTTCAGCAGACTTTTGTTAGTGAAGAAGTGGTCACCCATGGAAGTAGCATTTATTTTCCTTTCAAAACTAGATTATTTCCATGGGGAAAGCCTGTACATTTTTTATGACATCAGAGTTGGGGGATGGAGGGCAAAATGTGGCCTGGTGTAGCTACACCTTTCCTCCAAAGATCAGATATTATTAATGCAGTCAGTGTAACTTAAATACTGTATTTATGTCCTAGGTAAAAAATTACAGGTATGACCAGGGATTTAGCTGTGGGAGAGGCTATGGAGGAGAGCTAGAAAGACTTAACTTTTTCTAACCAGTTCAGGGATGGAGTTTGGGTGGGTTAAAAATGTTTTTGACAATAAAAAAGTAGGTGGACTGGCATCAGCATCTTAACAGGAGTGCTGCAAAATATGAAATGTTTCCTTTTAAATGTCTTTCTCCAACCAGAAATTGGTTTTCCAAGTTTAATGATTAAATTATTCAGAAAAGGACATGTCAGTTGTTTTGTGTTAATCAAAACATTTGGTTTAATTTATGTTTTGTTCCATTTTCAAGTATTTAATTTCCTCACAGCTACACGCGAAATAATAATGCAAAATAAATGGATTGGAAAACAAGCTGTTTTGAAAGAAAAAGGGAAAAAGAAGGAAATGGATTATTTTCAAATATTTCCTCTCTCCCCTGCCTTTTTTCAAGTTGAAAAGCAAAACCAATGCAGCAGGGTTAAGGCTATAGAAGCATTTTGAGTTGGGTGGGAGAGGTGCTTGCCAACATTATTGGCACTGTTCTCATCAGATGTGTTTAACAGTCACACTCAATTGCCATAGCCAATAACTAAAGATATTCCTTCTGTTTTCCCAGTGCAAGTGCTTTTCCCAACTCTCTAATACAAACAGGTCAGTGCTGATTTCTTGACTTGAGCAGCAGCTGGACCAAGGCTGTTGTGATCACTTAGAGCCAAGAATGCAGCCAGGCCTTGAAAATATTCTCAAAGTGAGCAGAATAGCCCCAGAACCTCCTTAGCATGGAGGAACTGCTTTACCAGAAACATGGTACCTTCCCACTTCAGGCAAGACCCTTAGGTTGGTATTGCTGCTCAGGGAAGCACCCCAGGAGATGTTTGTTATGTTGACTTATCAAAGAGAAGATTGAGGAGACACAAACAGCCTTATTCCACAGGCACTTGTTTTGGCATCAGTTCCCGGGGTTTTCCACACCTTCCCTGCAGATTCTGCTTCTCTTTTCCCCAGTGACCTCTCAGCAGCCAGAAGGGATGGAAAGGATGGATTCCTCAGACCCACTCCACCGAGGAACCACTGGGGCTGCATCCAAACCCTTTCCCTGGGTGCCTGTTTTCACCTTCATCTTCCTTTTTGGAGCTTCATCAGCTCACTGGCTGAGCTGCAGCCTTGGAAGGCAGCTCACAAATGTTATTTATGAAAATCTCTGTGCTGCTGCTGCTCTCCTCCCCCACTGAGCCCCCTTTGATGAGTCCCGGGTTGTTACTGCAAGAGGAAGGAGGAAAAAACACTGTGAGGACCAACTTGCTGCGGGGAGCGGCGGCTCCTGGCACAAGTCATCTCTAATCAGCTCCTCTGGAAGCAGATGAGCTGGGTGACCTTTCTACATGAAAAGCTCTCTGGTGGCTCCCTCAGAGGTAAACTTCACAGCCCAACACCTTCAGCAAGTGCTCCTGGCAAGCGGGGCTGGTGGTGGGAGCTGGTGGATGCTCCCGGCTCCGTGCTCAGCACAACCCCAGCACTACTAACAAGCCGTTTGGCAATCACTTGTCCTTCTCTACTCTCAAAGGCTTTGATAGGGTGGAGAAGGCTAAAGAAAGGCAAGGCAGGTGGCTTTTCGTTATGCCTGCTTTTGAAGGTAGCTGCCAACTGGAGGCAGCAATTCCAGGCTAATTGGGAGAGCCGGTGATCAAACGTCACAGCGAGGATGCCGATGCTCTCACCTCCCTGAACTTCAGCTCTGGCTAATCAGCCTCGAGAAGGAAGATCATGCAGAGCTGAGCTGTGGCATCCCTTCGGGGATGAAGGGGTCAGGGAAGATAGAGGAGGAGGAGGAGGGTTTATGCCAGATCCACTTCACTTGGGGATGTTCAAAAGGCTGTGTCTCTCTTGAAATGATGAAGGGCAGATCCGTTGAATTGCTTTAACCTCCCACTTGAAAAGCATTGCTGGGGGAAGCTGGACAGGTCTTTCTGTTGAGCTGAATCTCTGCTGAATCCACAGCCTCTGGTTAAAAATGATGCTCCTGTTCAGTTTCTGAGGGCAGGAGAATGTGGACAGGGAAAACAAGGGTCAAAACTAGGTTGCTTTTCAAGGGGGATTTACCTTTGCTTCCAATTCAAGCAGAAATGGGACCTGGCAACCTTTGCAATTATAGGACAGGTTTGAAGCATCCAGTTCTCCCTCCTTTTAGCAAGAACCAGAGCAGCAGGGGACTCAGGGGTTTGCACCATTTAAGCAGGGTGTGCAGCAACTCAGCAGGGACCTTACAGGTCTCTGGTGCTCTCTGAAAATCCTTGACCCCCAGGATCCTAAAACAATGCAATGGGGCACTACTACTCACCACCCACCATGTGGCTACTCCTCTTTTGTTTCCTTAGGAAGGTGCTGAAGGCTGGGTGTGGCTCACTGGCAGCAGAGCTGCTAGCAATACACAGGTTTTCAGGGAAAAATAGGAACCTTCCTGGTTTTCTGTGCCTTCAGCTGGCGCATGGCATGAGATGTATACAACTTTCAGTTGCAGAGCTGCTGTTGATGGGATTGCTGGCTTCATGAGGTATGTTGGGGGGGAGGAAACCCAGCCAAAACAAGAGGGAAATGTCAGTTGCTTTGCATTAATGAAAACATTTGCTTTGTATATTTATATCCATCCATTTATTTGTTTTTTTGTTTGTTTGTTTATTGTAATGGAAATAGTTTGGCCAGTAGGACTGTGAAAGTGATTGTGTCCCCATACTGGGCACTGGAGAGACCACACCTCAAATCCTGGGGTCAGTTCTGGGCCCCTCACTCCCAGAAGGACATGGAGGGGCTGGAGCATGGCCAAGGAAGGGCAACAGATAATACCTAATTAGATTATACTATTTTATGTAACTCTCTGGTCTTTAACCCCATTTATTTCAATTTTATCTTAACT
Source organism: Ceyx melanurus (assembly GCA_024611195.1). NCBI lineage: Eukaryota > Metazoa > Chordata > Aves > Coraciiformes > Alcedinidae > Ceyx > Ceyx melanurus. The sequence continues at coordinate 12,468 of JANHGL010019008.1, read as the reverse complement.
CTGCCAGGGGGATTCCAGCATCCAGCACAAGCAGATGTTAATTTGCCCATTTATAGCTGGTAAAGCAGCACACACCTCTCAGTCTCCTAATGTCTGCAGCCTAGAAACTGTCACAAGTCAGTTTAATGAAAACATGGAAACTGTATCAGTTAAATGAATAACTAAATCCCTTCTTGGCTTTTTTTTTAATCAAGTCTCACAAAGCCTGGCTGCCTTTATGTGAGTCCCAGGCATCTGCCTCCGATGCCACCCGAGCTTGCTTTGGACACAGCATCAGTGGTGCAGCAGGTGGTGAAAGTGTCTCATGACTTTGTCTGGTTTGAGAGCATCCATCAGGCAGCTTGAGGAACGGGGATGTGACCTATAGAGAGCTTATCTGGGGGCTGAATTATTAAAGGGACAAGCATCAGTCTGTACAAAGTGCATCCCCTCCCCTGCTGACATTTAACACGCAACTGCTCAGCATCACGAGAGGCTTTTGGTTTGTTCTGGTAAGTCTTTATCCTATTTGGCTTCAAAAAGATATCTAAAGAGAGAAAATGCACGTAGTGATGTGGTCCCAGAGTGTTTTGGCCCCTATATGTGTTTAGTATTTGTACTTCTGGAGTATTTTGTGATGGAAGAAATATTTTTAAATCATTTTATATTTTTCATGGAAGCATTCTTGTATTTTCTTTCTGAGTCCATACACGTACCTGGTAGGTGTGCAGAGATCAGATTTTAGAAACTTTAAGTAATCTTTCATGTCTCTGCTCCAGTCCTGTATTCATTACATATAATTTTGACCAGTTTCTCTCTGTCTGAAGTACACAATCACGTTCTTCCAACTCACATCTCTTCTGTCTCCCCCATCTATTCAGAGTCAAATGGAACTGAGGAGCTTGTTATTAAAACACAGAAAGTATAGAAATAAAATTAACCATAGCACCAGTTCTCCGTGTGCTGAATGCAGACAGGGAGGAAATAAAAGGGCCTTCCACTTCTAACAAAATATGGATATGAATTGCCTCATAAGAGCTTAAATGAATTGTATTCAGAGGCCAAACAGAGAGAGCTCAGAGTGCTCTGTCTGTGGGATGACTGCTCTCGTTGCCTGGATGTGCAGCACATTAAAACATGCCATGAAAGCTTTGGAACCAGGTGTGATGTTCTGCTCTGAACTTGCTGAAACACTTGAGTGACAGGTCCCTGGGTGGTAAAAGCCCCTCCCAATGAGATATGAATCCCATGAGATTGCCAGAGCTTTTCCTACTATCTCCTATGGGTTCAACCATTGCTTGGGTTCTTGTCCAAGTTCCTTGATGGTGGAGGAAGGACCCTGCAGAGTGATGGCTTCTCAGACCTATGTGTGCCCCACTCTGATCCCTCCTAGTGTCTAGGAATGATCTGGAGTGTGAACATAGTTTCTCAGCTTCTTCACCTTGACGTGGGAAGATGAGAGCTGGTGAAGAAATGTCCTAACTCATAGAATCATAGAGTGTTAGGGGTTGGAAGTGATCTCTGGAGATTAAGTCCCTGCTGTTCTAGGACATTTTCCTGCTCAAGAGATGCAGTTTGGAGACATGTTTCTTTTCACTGCATGTTTCACTGGGTGGGTTTTATCTTGGCACAGGGAGTTAGTTGTGGAGCAAAGGGCTGCGTGCCTTACTCAACACCAAGGAAATTAGCACCCCCCAAAGCTTAGGACTGTGTGGTGCCTATTGATTGTTTCTCTTAAACATAAGCACTGTAGCTGAGTGCCAGGCATCTGAGGGAAAAGGAGACTGCAGAACTGATGTACTCCTGGTAATGAATAATCGTTAAACTCCAAAGGAGTTTATTATTATGAGCATTAATTCTAGTTGTACAGTGCCCAGAGATGTGGAAGGTGGAGATAAATGAGTTCGTGACCTACAATACAGGCTAGATTTTATCCTGGTAATAGGAGAAAATCGATCATTTCTTAAGTGAGAAGACTGATAAAATCACTGACTTCAGAGGAGCAGCATCATTCCTATTACAAGTTCAACGAGCTGACTGGAATGGTGCTGGAGAAGAGTGAAAACTCTCTGCTGTATGTTGTAGCTTCACTTTTCCTCCTTTCCGGGAGGCAGGAGGGAAGCATTTACCCCAGGTAGGATTTCCCCTTCATGCTAACCTGGACATCTCCCCATCCCATTTGTGGTCTCCCTGAAGTCAGAAGAAATTGCCAGAAGCAAAGGTAAGCCATAGAAAACCTCCTCAAGCCATAGCATGAGTGGGCCAACACTCAGAGGTTTAATGTTGTTCCTTTAAAGTGGTTTGGAACACAAGTAAATTATTGTCATGATATGGGAATCCCGTTTGTCTTCACATTCCCCAAATTACTTGAGCACATTCCTTTGCAATTCACTGTGTTGTAGGAATCCCTCAAGCATGAGGACTCATTCCTTTTGTGAAAAATAAACAGCAAAACTATCTGTAAAATACCCACAAGAAAAAAAAATCTGCCTTAATTTGTCCCAAAGGGAGGTGCAAACATCTCCTTGGTTTTTTTTGGGAGCCAGCAATAAAAACAGAGTTAGTTGGGGCATTTTCAGTCTCTAAACAGGGTAGGGACCTACCAGAGCTGTTCTGGACACTGGCCCAGGTTCCTCAGCAGGGTGATCGATGCCCCATCCTTGGAAACATTCCAGGTCAGGTTGGCCGGGGTTCTGAGCAACCTCAAATGTCCCTGCTGCCTGCTGGGGGGTTGGACTAGCTGAGCTTTAAAGGTTCCAAACCATTCTATGGTTCTCTAGGAAAAATAACTAACCCTGCCTGCCCCTGCCAAAAAAAAAAAAAAAGTAGTATAAATCTAGAGTAATCTGTGATGATAAATGATCTGGAAAGTGGGAAAAGAGGAAGCTCTGTTCTCTTGTGAGAGATAAGTTAATTCTCGATTAGGAAAGACAGCAAATGGAGACACTTCCAGCTGCCTGGACATTATCTTGACACTGCCTCTTGAAGTTAAATGCCTAATGATGACAGTTACCATGAATTAGCTACTGAATGTGTTTTACTGTGTTGTGTGGTCCCCAAGGCCGACGTGCCAGGCACTTTGAAAGAGAGTAACACCATAGAAAGGGAGGCCAAAGTACAGGATGCTTTTAAACTCATAATGCCTGCTTATGAAGAATAACCCACAGATAAAAATCCACATGTAATATTCATATGGCACAGGTTAACCAGCATTTATTTTATAAATAAAACCATGGGAAAAATGGATGGGTCCCCAAATGAGAGGCAGAAACATACCTGAGCACAGGAATGTTCATTTTCTAGGCTAACCACCCAAAATTCAGAACCAAAGGGGGAACAAAAGAGTTATCAGAGCTCAGCAGGATTTGATTTTCTGTCCCTGGATTTGCCAGCAACAATCCACAGGATAAATGCAAGTAGGAATTTTTCCCCAAGGACAGAAATGAGAGAGGGTGCTGAGAACTCTCATGTTGTTTGATCACATTAAAGCCTTTCCTGCAGCAAGTGAATTGGGGAAATTCTACTCAGAATGTGTTGGCTTCATTTACAAGAAAAGAGATGAGATGAGCAAACCTTGCTCAACTTGGAATAGCCTCCTTCAGACCTTCATATTTATCCACTTAAATGCAAGGGAGGGATTGTTTTCTGGCTAATCTGTGGCTTCACCCTGTGTACTTCTCATTTAGCAATCCACTTCACCATGGAAAGGAAAAAAAGGTTTCAGTTCTTTCCCCTATCCCAGTCTTTTCTGTCATGTAATGTTAATGAGTGATAATGCTTCATGATTTTTTTCACAGGCTATTGCTGCTGAAAATTGCTTTGGTGCATTGGGACTCTCATTCACTGGATATATCAAGAGCTTCTGCAAGCTGAGGAGTTGTTGGGAACTGGACAAAGCTTTTGCTTTTCCTGATTAACTAAGCTGAAATCTAGAAAATTAAAGGCTGAAGAGTGTATTGCTTGGGGTGAAATCAGTTGTGATGAGAGGTTGGGGCAGCTCTGTGGCTCCAACCCTGCACCCTCCTCCCTGCTGCTGCAGGCTTGACAGGGAAGAGATCTCTGGGATTTGGGTAACCAATATTCCTTTTGAAATGGTGCTAGCTGAGGCATTAATGCACCCAGGAGGAACAGGAAGGACTCCTTCATGTACCAAACCATGTATCTGAGTCTGTGAAAGAGCAAACCCAGACTCTCCTTAAGGCTCTGCTAAAGAAACTGTTTCATATGCAGCAGCATTATCCTCAGCACGTGCCCCGCTGTGGCCAGAGCCTGGGCAGGGGGATGAGGGAAGATAATATCTGAAATCCTCTCTTTCCAGTGCAGAGCCATCAAGTCCTCCATTTCTGGCACCAAGAAAATGCTTTTGGCCTCTTCTGTCCTTTGGTGTTTCCCTGGGAGGATGGGTGCACTGGGAAAACAAACCCAGAGCTCTCTCCTATGTGGGTGAGGTGTAATATCTTCACTGTCAATGTCCATTTGGAAGGACCCTTTAAAGAGGCTTTATCCCAGGCTTGCAGAGGCCCTGGCAAGGGATTTCTAGCTTCACAGTGTTCCATTTCTGAAGAATCAGGAGCTCTGGATATTAAATAGCTGTGAGGGAACAGGAGCAGCTGCACAATGGTTTTGTAGACCAAAGGTGCAGCTCTGCCAGCACTAAATCTGAAAAGTCAACAAGCAGATTAAACAGTGATGTTTAGCTCTTCGAGCTGAGCTATCCAGCCTGAGGCTTGCCACTGAAATTGGTTATGAGAGACCGTAATTGAAAGGGAATCTGATATTTCTAAATCTCACAAGGTTTGGAAGCTGCAGGAGAACACAGGCTAGGTGATGCTGTGCATGTGTTTGTGTGTGTGTGGCCATCCTGTGGTGAGCCACTAAACCTTTCCTGGAAGCATCTGCAGATCATCTGGTTCAGCATTACCACGCTCATTAGCACTTGTGTCAAAATCTAGAATAAGCATGTTAATTATGTATTTAATCTACCTTACTTTGCCCTTTTGTCTGTGTGGAGAAAGGTGAGTGTGTGTCTGGTTTGGATTTTTGATCACTATCTTTATATACAACGAGTTCTTCCATCCTCCAGGTGATCAGCTTCTGCATCCCATGCTAATACATCTCTCCCCCATCAGCTTCTACCAGATTTGGAGTCTGGTCAGCACCATCCAAGGTTCAGTTCAGCCTCTGAATATTGAAATACTCTCACCAAGGTTTAAGGGTCTGTGGGGAAGTCCCAGCTCTGCTGTGCAGAGCATGTTTAACAAAGGGGGTTCCAGCACTTCTCACCCACGGTGGTTTTGGATGCCAGGTAGCCCATGGTGCACATCGAGGTGATAAGAAAGCACAGCTAAGAACCTGACAAGATAGGGCTGGAGTCATTCCCCAGTGGCTAATTGAGCTGCTGGCTGCCAGATGGACAGAGATCAGTGGAGATGTTCACCACAAGAATTTTCTATAGCAGGGAGCACGTGCAAAAGTGATTAGAAATGTCACCCCTTCTTTGAGGAAAAGGCAGGGTGACAGCAAGTGATCCCCCTTTTTATCTACCCAGCATAGAAAGGATTTTGCTCAAAGTGACAACCTTATTCTTTTTCTTATTTTTTTCTCAGAAACCATTTTACCTCTTTCTTCCCTGGACATAAATGCAACTGTTTTGTTATGCAGGAAAAAAAAAAAAAATTAAAAAAAATGAGGAAGCAAACCCTCACTTATTCCCATTGTTCAACTCTGATAAAACTGTAGCTGAGAAAACTCTACATATTAATAGTGTGAATCACTTAAGTGAGGTACATTATGTTTTCAATTTCCATGATGCTTTTAGTGTAGGCAACTTATCAGGGGCTGCTGTTTAATCTGTTGTAGCAATCTTGAGCATTAAAGCCAGGTTATTTCACAAAGGGATGGATTCCTTTCACTGGGGAGGTTAATATCACCCGTGATTATATTTGACATTTGGGCCTGGCGTATTATTTTTCATACTGTGTCTGAAACAACTACCCACTCTTCACATGAGCAGTGTTTGAAGTGGGTACATTTCAAATCTCTGCACACATCCAGAAGTGTCATCCTAACAACCTCGCCGCTGCAAAGGAGAAAAGACAATTTAATGAACAAAATGGGGAAGGTGAATTCAGGAAATGAAATTTTCTCTTGTGGGTAAGCAAGCAAAGGATAAATATCGTTGTTGTGCGTGCTGAAGAAATTATGGAAGGGTGGAGGTTGCCTTGCTCCTCGGAGGAGCATCTCCAGAGTATCATCACTAGAAAGCATCCCTAAACAAATGTTACTGAAATACAGCCAGGCCTCTCAGCTTCTTGCAGAGGTTCCTTTCATAATATGACCCGCAACCTGGCTTAGAGATCTCTCACCAACAAACAGGGACCTACTTCAAGTGACAGGTCCAGAAGCTGATGTCTCAGACTGAGCAACACTTCATGTCCTTCAAAGCCACTAGACTCCAGCTGGTTGTCGGCGCAGGGCTGCTTGAGTATGAGCCCAGAAGAACTCTTCAGAGCTGAAGATGGGAAAATTCAACTTGAAGCTCAGTGCTGACCTGGTGAAGATGCTAATTCTTAGTTAGGGTAAGTGCCTTTCACTTAGCAGTCAAGGGAACTTGTGTTGTGGACGTCAGTGACTCATCCCTGTCTCTACATGAACAGATCTGCCAACTTCAGCTCTTAGTTCTCTGTTTGAGACCCCACTTACTCTCCTTTGTCTATGGTAAGAACAGGCTCTTGAAGGTGAAGTTTCAGACACTGTTCTGGCACACAAATAAAAAGTTATTTGCCACAAGACCTATTGCTGAGCAAGATCTTAACAAGTCCAGGGTTAAACTTTGAGCTCATTGGTCCTGCTGCTGTCATCAGCTAACTGTTTGCAATGTGTGGAAGCCAAGAGGGCACTGACATAGCCTTTGGATGTAGCCTTATTGGTTGTTGTTTTTTTTTTCCTTTCAAATCACTGCTGTCCTATTTCTGGCTTTGTTCAGCCTCAGAGCCTTAGTTATGTCTTAATGAACTATGAAAACAGAGCAGTGGACTGAAAGGGGAGAATAGGACACAAGGAGACAGCAGTTAGGGGAGGGAAAGAGTAAGTGGAATTAAATTACCACCAATTTCTGAGGCACGACGATGCCATTAGTGGACTTCACGGAGGAGTCAAGCAACAGATCTTGAAAAAAATTCTCTTCCCAAAATGCCATGTCATCAAACATCATTTCCACAGTCCCTTCCTTTGATTTAGTTTAAAAGCTGTCTGATAATGCTCCTATAATCTCTTCTGCCTTTCTCTTTTATCTGTTCCTAACGCCGTGACTACAGCGGAGGAAAGACCCCAAATATCAAAGGCATCAACCCAACCTTTCCTTTCATGCAGTGCAGGTAATTCAAGACAAATGGGACTGTGCAGGACTAAAATCTCAGAACTAAGCAACCAACAAAAGAAAGAATACCCAGTTTCCAGGTTCTGTGATCACTGCCTGGGTAAAGACACCAACACAGGGGATCCCAGCCAATTGCCCTTCACTATCCAGCATAGCCCAGAGCCCCTCAGGGAGACTGGTGGATAACAGAGGGTCTCCTGCAAGTGGAAGCTCTACTTGACAAATGTGAGTTAATCAAAATGTAAAGCTTCATCAAAATGAAGCCATTTGGATTCATTGCAAAGCTCCCTGAATTCAACAGGGCTTGGATTTCATCCTGGAATTACCCCTATTGCTCTTAAAATGAATACAGTTGTAGAAAACAGGAGTAGGAGAGGGCATCAGGCTGCCACACAAACTTTCTCCTCCATCTACCTTTATCTATCTATCATTTCCTATTCTGTTTTCACAAATCTCTTAAACTTGGAGACTTCAGTGGTCCCCACACAACTGGTTCCAATTCTTCAGTGTCCTTACTGCTAGGAAGGGTTCTTCAATACCAAAGTCCTGCCTGGGATGGGCTAGGGAAGCTTCAGGGGTGAGTTCAGGGTACAGACAACCTTGCCTGTCATTTCAGAAGTGGTCGAGTGGAATATTGTGTGTTTTATGAGACACACCTTTGGGCTGCCTGATGGTTCTCTGTGTTTAGCTCTGACCTTTATTCAAATACAGCTCTTTTTGTCTGTGACACAGCATGGCTTGAACGGAGGAGACCAGCTCTGTTCAGGAGAAATGCACCTCTGGACCCCCTCTCCCCTCCTCCTTGTCCCCAGACACATGTGTTTTTGCATTCAGACCCTGTTCCAATGAGGATCACTGTACTTATATTATGGGCTTTTTTTATGGCTGCAATTTTGTTTAACGTTGCCCCTGAAGAGCTCTCCGGTGTTTTTCAGAGCTCCAAGTACAAGAGCTCCTTGAATCTTTCCCCTAAGTGTTCCTAGTGCTGCCAGGAAAGAATATTAGAAGAGTGTGGTCCTGCCTTCCACTCCCTCATTTGGAGTCTGTGATTCATGTTTTATAGCATCCCTCTCCCATTACTGCCAGCTCTGCTTTCCCAGGGTTCCTCCTGCAGCATCTCCTACAGCAGGGGGACTAATGAGTTTTTCAGTCCCACAGTGTCCTGGTTTCATTTGCTTTGCTCAGGTCATACTTCTCACAAAAACTTCTATTGGAGACCTTCCTTTCTTTTCTTCTGACCATCCCTGAACCTCTAACTGAATCATTTTAAGCAGCAGTAGCAAACTGAATACGAGAAGCTGCTGGATCAACCAGCACAGTCACAGTAACCTCATCACTTTTGGAAAACCAGGATAAAAAATCCAGTTGCAAGGATTTTGCAAGTGCAGGGAGGGGATTCATTAGCAAACTGATCTAGGAGTAATTCCTACCAGGGGATGCTTGTGAATGCCATTTGATTAGAGCTCTTCAGCATTGTGGGGTGGAACAGCTGGGCTGGGTAATGGAAATGCCTTTTCCATCAACATGCAACTATTTTGCAAGACAGGATTATTTTAAACAAAATAATTATTTGGGGAAAAAAAATCTATTTCTCTAATATCACAACATCTGATTGTGATATTGGGGAGTAAAATGTCATTTTGAATGGACTTTTTGAAAAGAAACAGGTTATTTATAGGCATACTTAGTAAAAAGTGGTCAGAACAATTGTCTGAATTGAAGTTCATTAATTTTTTCTCTCCATTCCTCTTGCCAGGATAAACAGCTGCTCTCAGGCTGTCTTCAGCACAGACTTCTCTGCAGACCAGCAGTGCCATCACAGGCTCCATGGATGAAGGCTGCCATTGCACTCCTCATTAAGGACAATTCCCATGGGAAACTGAGCCCTCCAGCCACAAAGGCATGGATGGGACTTTCCTAGTAGGTGGCAAAACCATCAGCAGGATGAGGCCATTCTTTGATTTCAAAGAATCAAATAATGAAATAATTCAAATAATGAAATAAGCCTCTTGTGGTGGTAGTCAACTAGGGACATCTGAGAGTCCCCAGTGCTGAGAGCTTCCCTTCCTCAAACAGGGGGTCCAGAGTTTCCATTTAGGAGCTCCATTACAGGAGCTTTCCCTTCATCGACCTCCAAGTGGTGGCACTAGCAAACCATGTGATGCTCCATCACTCCTGCTGCATGGGTGAGCTGTGTTCCCCTGGAGCAGTGCTGATCTCAGGTCTGCAGGGGCACAGTGTCCTCCTTGGGCATCCAGTGCCCTCCCCAGCTGCTGGGCTCAAAGCAGGGCAGGGATTTTCTAAGTGCTTTGGTGATACTTATTCCTGATTATCCCTGCCTAGCATGCAGGGGGTATGGTGATGAAACAGGACATCATCACCTCCCATTTGCTTCTGAGGGGTGGTGCAACCCCCAGCCTCATTCCCAGTATATTTCTGTGGGATATTTCTCCCAAGAACATGTGTAACAGGAGCCAACACTTACAGGCTGTGCTGTGGACTCATCTCAATCCAAGCTGACCCAAAACCATCCCAGAATCCTGACTGCTCCCACTTCTACCAAACAGATTTGTGCCTGCAGCTCATCTGCAGGGGCTGGAAAGTGTTTGGCTTCATCCACAAAACTCATCATGCAGCAGAATTGAAGCAAAAAAATCTGGTTAAACCATATTGGAGGAGAACAGTCTTGACAAATCAATTAATGCAGGGACTTGGAGATTGAAATCCAGCAGAAAATATTATGTACATTTGTATAGTAAATAGGAAACTAGTGTAGTGATGGCACTTTGAGAATTAACAGGGGCTCAATTAATTAATCTGGGAGAGCTAAGGGTGAGTGTGACTGTGGGTTTAGATTCTCACATTGGCTTTTATTTTCCACTGTTGAAACCCAGCATCACTTTAAGCTAGGGTGGGTTGGTTAGGGCTATTTTTTTTTTGTACAAATAAGAGTGAAAACAACAATAAATCCTTCATCATGAAATACAGAAACATTCTTCTCCCAGGCTTCTTTGTAAGCCACCCTATATTAAGGCTGCAAGAGCAAACACTGGTCCACCTGTGTGCCCAGTAAATCATATTGAGCTCCTATAGAACACAGTGATCTCCCCACAGACATGAAGTTTTTGCTGAGAAGCCCAAGAATACTGTGAATTGATGAAAGAAATGAAGGACTTCACTTCTATTTATCTTAGAAATCTTTCTTTATTTTGACATCTACCCAATTGCAGACCTGTTGCTGCTCAGAGCCATCTGGTTCCCATTGGTGGTAATGAAGGCCAGGCTATTTAACTTCAGCCTCTAAGTGTGCTGCTTGTTATTTGCTAATTAAAGCTGCTTCACAGGGGGAAGTCCCCTTTTCACATGCAAGCCTGGCCATGTTGTGCATTGGTCCCATCCCTGGGCTGCTTCATGACTGTGTGCTGGATCCAACCAACTGTGAAACCTGTGCTGCAAAAATGCAAGTGTTTCTTCTTTTGATCCTTCCCATCCTTAATCTTGGCAGTTGGGGGTTTTATCTGCTACGTGAGGTGTTTTCTGTGTTGGGTCCTTGGGGACCCCAAGAACCTGTTTTGAATGACCTTGTGGGTGCAGTGGGGTGAGGGATGCTGTTCCTGAGGTTGCTTTGGGTAAGAGAAGCTAGGAGAAAAGGTTGAGCACCTCTTCCTTAAATACGGGGGTTGAACAGTAGGATTATAGATCTTTCCGAGAGAAGAACAATATTTTATAGGTGTAATTTTCACTATTTCAAGTCATGCTGCCACAGGATCAATAATTGGCAAAAAGCAGAAATAATGACAGTCTGATGTGATGAGGTCTTGTTCAGCTAAAGGAAAGCAAAAGTGGTTGGTGGGCTTGGTAGGTTTGGATTTTTGGTTGGTTGGTTTCGTTTTTGGGGTTTTGGGGAGTTTTGTGGGTTTGTTTTGGCTTGTTCTTTAAGCTCTCATTTCTCTGGGCAGGGAAGAGAGATGCTCCTTTAGGTCCCAGTGTTTTGTCTCCCCTTGCACAAGTACTTTCTATGGACCGCACATAAACTGCTTCTGCAGGATAACTGTAGCTGTGTTTAAGCAGCACTAGTAGTTAATATTAATTTATTAATTCTACTTAAAAGGATTTTGGTGCTAGAACTCAGGCTATATCCCTTTTTTTCCTCCAAAACCCTGTCCCTATGACAAAGACGACAAGTGCATCCCAAGCTCTGTCTGGGTACAGAGTGACCTGAAAGGGGAATAAAGACCTGAGGCTTATGGAGGAGCTCCTAAAACCGCCAGAGGTGGCCGAAGTGGAGGCTGGGAGACGAGGGCACTTTTCAAGGTGGGGTTGTGTGATGGCTGCCTGCCTCAGTTTCCCTACTGGAAGAAAAAGTGTGATTTAAACATTTAGTTCATTAAAGTAGGGGGTGAGATATGTCAGTGTCATTGTCTTGGTTCAGGAAACTTTATTTGTTGATGATATCATCTTTGCTTTACACAGTATTGTTTTATTTGCAATGATACTTTCTATATCAGATAAATTCAAGCAGGAAAACCCTTGGTTACATCACACCTAGCAAGAAAACGCCTCTATTTATTTTTTTTTTCCATTTTCTGTTATTTTTAATCCTGCCACGTCTTACCAAGGGCTAGAAGCAGAGAAAAACTTTCTTTGTATGCAGCAAATGGACGTTATTAGAGCAAGCTGGAGTTGGTGCCTCCTCGCATGTCAGTATTTGACTGGAGGTGACTGCGTGGGTGGCATCGACGACATTTGGGCTTTGATGCTTTGGCACTTCAAAGCACAAACCTCGTCGTTCAGGCTTTGCAAGGATGTTAGCAGGTGATTATAAATCCACCAAGGGATGGGGGGTGGGGAGGACACCAGTGTTTGGGAAGAGCTTCAAAGCTGAAGCTGAGAATATTGTGAAATACTTCCAAGTCTGTCAAATGGGAGCTGTGCTTTTAGATGAGGTAATTTCAATGAGGTGCCAGGTAATTGCATCAAACTCTCCAGCATTTCTTGCGGCTTAGGGATTCTCTTTTCATCTTGGAATAGATGCACTTCTAGGTTTCAATACAAACAAAACGACCCAAAACAAGCAACATAACAAAAGCATCTAGTGCCTAATATAATAA